>ML431675.1:0-19569 GCA_005239525.1 Nicotiana knightiana
TTAGACATAGTTGAGCGTGATCAAATTTTGGCGTCGTTGTCGGGGACTTAACGGTATTATCAAGTGTAGTTGTAATTGTACATATTACTAGGTTTCATGTTTGATTTTTTTTAGTATTTGATTTTTATTTTCTTTATTTTATTTATATTTGTTAATTTAAAAAAAACATGTCATCATGGAATTATAAGAGTTTGGATGTTGGTAATTCTATTTTTGATCCTCGTTATGCATATAATGGAGGAATCCACCCAGGGCAAAATTATCAAAATATTCCCGAGAGCGAGTTATGTGTACCAACTCAATATTATGTGTGGAATTTGTGTGATATGTGTGGTGGTCAAGATGCTCACCTTCATGGTTGTGCTTATATTTCTTATCTTCCCCTAACCCCTTACTTTGATGGTTCTTCTTTTTCTTGTGAAGTTAATAGAAATAAAGAACCCAGTGACGATGACCTGAAAAGGATCGAGGATATGATGAGGTGCCTTTTGGAACAACGGGAGGAGATACAATTGTGGGTACAAAGGCAAGATGAAACTATTCGCAACTTGGAGGCTCAAACGAGTCAACTAGTTGAAGCTTTTAATGCTCAATATGCCAATATTATGGATAGTATCCAGGAGCAGTGTACATTAGAGATGGAAATTGAGGTGACAATGGAGGGGTCCAAAGTAGAAACCCAACACTCTAACCAACAAGAATTTGAGGATGCTGATGTTGAAGAAGTAATACTAGAGTCAACCAGGGACGTTGAGGATACAAATTTAATCGACTCTAGTGTGATTGATGTTGAGGATGTTGAAAGTCCTAAAAGTTCATGTGTTTGAGCGCATTGGTCCTCACTCCAAATATTTTCCACATTGTGCTTGGATGATGATATGGAAATAGAGTCATCCGAGCCAATTGAGGAGTCAAGGAATGAGGAACAAGATGCCTACATTCTGGAATTTTTCTTGCCAGAAAGACAGGACTACATACCTCATCTAAATGCCAAGAAGTGTAAAATAGTACAATGGNATTTTTTTTGTTTTATTTTTTTTCTAATTGTATTATTTTCTAGTGTTAATTTTTTTTGAATTTTTTTAGGAGCATGGAATACAAAGCCACTAGAAGGATGCAACAGCAACCAGATGGTTGGAACTAAATGTGAGGTACCCGCACGAAGGACCAGGCCTGAGAGAAGTCTGAGTACCCCATGAGATGCTAGTGCTTCGGCCTTTGGTCTACCAGGGAGATTTTTTTACCCTCTTGTATGTATGGGTGCGCATTGGGGACAATGCACATTTTTAAGTGTGGGGTGAGGAGATTGTCTGGTGACTTTCTATATTATTTTAGTTATGTTAGATTAATGGAATAATTGATCTTTTTACAAAAATAAAAAATAAAAATAAATAAAAAATTAAGTTTTTCCCGACGATGGATCTATTAGAAAATTTTCTTGAGTGAAGTAAGTCTAAAGAAAATACCAAAAAGATTTTGTTTTAGGTAGTGTAGTAATTCCCCCTTGGTTTTTCTTTGGACCGCGGTTCTTTTCCAAGGGTTTTTAATTGAACCGGGTGTAGGTAGTTTTTAATTTTTAGGAGTAGTAACCACACGGTTGAGGGATTAATCGTAGCAATATCTTGGAGTTTTGATGCCTTGAGAATAGTCAGTACTTTGGTTGTGACGCTTAGGCTCAATTTTTTGACTCCAGGATAAATACCTTAAATCAGGAATTCTTAAGATTTGCTTAACTGCTTTGACTGGAGTGTCGTGATAGATCCAATCCTGAGTGAGTTATGTGCCAAGTGTGTGTGAGGTTTGTATGTTATTCTGTGCATTGCATTTGATGTCTAGAACTTGCCCCGTGTGTGTGCACTGCGAAATAGAAGTTTTGTTCAGTCTTGGAAGTGATATAGGCGTTTCTTTATTGAGTCAGCTATGTATAGTTTACCCACCTAATTGTTATATATCGTAGTTAACCCCGTTGAGCCTATAATCCTGTTTCTTTGGCAACCACATTACAAGCCATACCCCTTTGTTTGAATCGATCATATATTTGAACCTTGTCACCTCTCGTAAGCACTGAAAAAGTGATGAAATATGGAAAAGTTAAAGTGTGGGGTGGTAGGTTGGTTTTTGAGGGGAATAATTGAAATAAGGAGAAAGGTGTACTGTTTTGAAAAGTAAGAGTCACTTGAGAAAGAAAAAAAAGAGAAAAATAAGAAAAAAATAGAAAATAAATAGTTGTATTGTTGTGAAAGAAAAATATATATGTGGTGACTCTTAACGTAATTGTGCTTAAAGAAGTATGGGGTAATAACATTGATGTGAAGGTGGAGTTTGGCTTAATATAAGTTTGANAAAATAAAGTCCTACTTTATCCTGCACTGAATGAGTTTGATTAGTAGAGTAGTACACTACGGGCAAGCCTATGGTGCATCTTTTGTGGCATATGAATATTATTTCTGAGAGCGAGTGAATTCTTTCTATCTTGAGTTCCTAAGTGTTCTTAAATTTTATTGTGTGTGGAACTAGCTCTTTGATTTGGTGAGGGCACATGATTCATGAAGGAAAGGTAATGTTGTTGACCTCTAAGTTAGAGTAGCGAGTGGATTGTGAATAAAGCATGGTATATGTGAGTCGACTATTGAGGCGAGGATGTCACACCTCTGTGCGTGAACTGTTTTAAAAAATTCTTGGTATAACGTGTTAAGGGATTTTCTTAATAAGTTGTGTATATGAGTGTAGTTTGATTTCTCGAGGACGAGCAAAAGTTTAAGTGTGGGGTGTTGATATGTGGCTAGAATTCATGATTTAACACGTTATATGCCTTACATTTTATGTGTGTTAATGATAAAAATACACTTTGTATGTGTATAATGGAGTCTATTTCATATGCAGGTGAATTGGAGATGGAAGCCGAGCTAAATGGATGCATAAACGTCGAAAATACGCTCAAGAGGCGAAGAGGAGTGCACCGGGCTATAGTCGGGCGTTTGAGCCTTAAGGCCAGGCCTGGCCTGGCTTTATCCGGGCGTTTGAGCCTTAAGGCCAGGCCTGGACTAGCTTTATCCAGGCGTTTGAGCCTTAAGGCCAGACCTGGCCTAGCTTTATCCAGGCGTTTGGGCCATAAAGCCAGGTCCCTGGTCTGGTCCAATCCGAATTTTGAAGATTTTAAGTGTTTCCTAGTTTGAATAGAACTCCTACACGTTTAGGATTTGTCCCAAACATATAAATAGACCCAAAAACACAACTTGGAAGGGGATGCCATTAGAGACAAGAGACGCCTGTGGAATACTACTCAGAGAAGCAAAACATTGATTTTTACATCTTTCATTCATTACTTTGTAGTTTAATTATGCAAGTTATTTTGGAGTTGATTATTATGAGCATGATTAGCTAATTTCTTAATCTACGGTTTTGGTGGAAACCGTTGGGGGATAAACTTATTGTGATAGTAATATAGTTTTGATTGGTTGATTAATCTCTATTTGTTCAACTACGTTCTTGTTGTAGTTGATTGAAGGGCCCTCAATTAGATGTTCTTATTTATTATGTATCTACTTGAGAGAGAGTGCATATTTAGGTAGTTGTTTGAACAACATCACTCCCCGAGTATAAACGAAAGTCAAAACCGAGGGTTTAGAAGTTGGATTAGAAATAACGGTACTTCGGTTGCAATCTAAAGTGAACTGTAATGCAATCTAGCTAGCGTAACTTGAGAGAGTGCGTCTAGTAAATTATCATAATTACTTGAGAGAGATTTATGGTAGATAGAGTGTTCATGATTGATAGAGACAACTAATCAAGCTATATGAAGTATCCGAGAAGTAAGTTCACCGACGGGGGAAACCATAACCTTAGACCTTTATTACAATTGTTTACACCTTATTGTAGTTAATCTTTAGTTTTAATATTTTAATTCAGTTGTAGTAGTTTAAACAACACCAAGTGAAAGTTTAGTATTCTGACAGCTTGCTTAATACGTTAACTCCTTGTGGGATCGACTCTGGGCATAATACCCCGGATTATATTTGCAACGCCCGCTTAGTCTTTTATTAGACATAGTTGAGCGTGATCACTTATCTATGGGTGGAAGGCTAATCTTGATAAACTCTGTCCTTGATGCTATGCCTACCTATATGATGTCTCTATTTCCAATGCCCATTAATGTAGTAAAGAGAATAGATACATTAAGAAGAAATTTCTTATGGGAAGGCAACAACGACAAGAAGAAGTTCCACCTAGTCAAATGGAACTCCATTACCACTAGCAAGAAGACATAGGGATTAGGAATCAAAGATCTGAGAATACAAAACCAGAGTTTGTTGATGAAGTGGATATGGAGATTTGCGGCTGAGGAGCAATCATTGTGGAGAGAGGTAGTCAGGGAGAAATATGGAATGGAAGGAGAATGGACAACCAAACCAGTGAGAAGTCCATATGGTGTCGGTGTATGGAAGTCAATTAGGAACTTGTGGTCAAAAGTGAGGGGCAAGGCAATGTTTAAAGTTGGGAATGGTAGGAAGATCTCCTTGTGGGAAAACAATTGGCTAGGCCAAGGCCCTTTGAAGCTTCTCTTTCCTGATATATACACATTGAACCAACAACAACAAGCACATGTAGATGAGGTGTGGACTAATCAAGGTTGGGACCTTACATTCAGAAGACTTCTAAATGATTGGGAAATTGATAGAGTAATTGAGTTTTACAAGACCTTGGAGCTATTCACCGGAACCAACTCTAATCAAGATCTCATCATATGGCAAAGGAACACGCAGGGGAAATTTTCAGTCAAGTCTGCATATAAGGAATTCAACCTGTCAAACAACCAGGTTGGTTGTTAGCCATGGAAGATGATATGGAAATTGAAAATCCCCTACAAGGTTGCTTGCTTCTCATGGCTACTAGCAAAGGAAGCAGTTCTAACTCAGGATAATCTAAGTAAAAGAGGATTTCACTTATGTTCTAGATGTTACTTGTGTGTAGAGGAGGCAGAGACAATTAGTCATCTCTTTTTGCGTTGCAAATTCACTGTTCAAATATGGAGAATTTTTATTAGCTTAAAAGGAATTGTATGGGCAATGCCAGGAAGAATTCTTGATGTTCTAGCATGCTGGAATAAAGAGGGCAACTCTTCCATCCATGAAGAGAGATCGAGCATTGTCCCAGCCTGCATTTGGTGAACAATCTGGGAAGAAAGAAATCAGAGATGTTATGAAGACAAGTCCAGTAACATCCAGAAGATAAAGATAAAGTGTCTAGCTCTTTTCTATTTTTGGTGTAAAGGAAAGTCTCTAAAGGATCATGAATCCATCTTTGATGTCCTAGATTCCTTGTGAGAAGACCAAGGATCTTAGGTGCTTTTTCTTTCTTTTATTTTGGGCACCCATATGTAATTATGGATGTCTTCACAAATTTAGTGAAGACTATATATCAATATACAAATATGTTACCTTCTCAAAAAAACAACTTGTCTGTTAAATATTAAAATAAGATTCGGAACCTTGCGAGCCTTAGTGTTTCTTTGTCATGCATCAAGAAATTGTGTTGAACAAAAAATAACATTTAAACCCTCTTAAAGCCAACGTTCATGGAACTTGTCTAGTGTACATTTCATGGGTTCAAACACGGGCTGGTGCCATTTCAAATGAAACATAAAAAAGCATCCAGTTCGCCAAGAGGGAGAAAACACCCAGTTCTGCTAAGAAGATCACTAGGATAGCTCTGCTTGAGTCTATGTAACATAGATTCTTGGGTCTTCGATTACTCTTGAGATAAAGACAAAATGGACTCAAGCTCATCACTATCCATTACAGATCCTATATCAAAAAAACAGCCTTCATCTTTCATTAAAGCAGTCAAAACTTTCAAAAGTACATGAATTTCACCAGCACATGGATGAAATTTATCCCCTGCAACAAACATATTTGTTTTCTGCCCCACTATAATCCAACTGCAGCCAGGGGGCTTCCTCACTCCTTTCTCTTTCATTTCCTTCCTTAAGAAGTTAACCCCACGCCAATTGCCTGATGAAGCATATATATTAGATAGCAGTACGTATGAAGAAGAATTTTGCGGTTCCAACTCAATAAGCTTCTCAGCAGCCTTCTGCCCCCTTATATCATCCCCATGGATTTTGCAAGCACCAAGGTAAGCAGACCAAATCATAGCATCTGGTTCAAAATCTAATCTCTCAATAAACTCCTCTGCCTCTTTGAGATTACCCCAACGACCAAGCAGATCAACCATACAGGCACAGTGATCTACTCGTGTCCGAACATCATAGTGGGTAGTCATATCCTTGAAGATTTGACGACCTTCAGATACCATTCCTGCATGGCTACAAGCAGTGAGAACCCCAAGGAATGTGATATCATCAGGCTTCACAGATGCTCTCTTCATTTCTTCAAAGATTTTCAGTGCATCTTCCGCAAAACCATTTTTTGCAAAGCCAACTATCATAGAATTCCATGAGATAATGTCTTTCTTGCTCGCCATTTCACTAAATACTTGCACTGAGCTTTTAACATCCCCACATTTAGCATACATATCTATTAGGGAGCTAGCAGTCAATTCATCTGTGTCAAAACCAGTATGGAAAATGAGAGAGTGGAGTTTCCTGCCATCCTGCATAGAAGCCAAGGTCGAACATGCTTTTAAGGCACTAGCAAAAGTTGCCTGATCTGGCATGACATTAAACTTGCGCATTTCCTGATAACCAAGCAAAGCTTCCTCACAGAAGTCATTCTGAATATTGCCAGATATCATAGCAGTCCATAGAACTGGGCTCTTTAGTTTTGTAAACTCTGAGAAAAGCAATCTTGCATCTTCTAATCTTCCGGAGTTATAATACATGCCTATCAAAGAGATTGCCAAGAATTCATCGTCATATGAAAACCCAAGCTTTAAAATGAAAGAGTGCAGTTGCCTCCCAAGCATGTAAACGTGGCCACTACATGCGTCAAGAATACTAGCAAATGTCACCTCTGAAGGTCTTAGTCCTTCAACAAGCATATTCTGGAATAAATGCACCGCGTAATTAATATTTGTCTGAGAATAACCAGATATTATAGCATTAGTAGACACCACACTTCGATCAGGAAGGCAAAGGAAAACCTCACTGGCAGAAGTTATGTTACCACACTTGCAATACATGTCAACAAGGGAACTTCCAGCAAAAAGGCCACTTTCTAGACCATATTTCACCAGCAGGGAATGAACTTGTTTCCCTTTATTGAGATCTTGTATATTGGCACAGGCACTGAGTACGCTAGCCAAACATGCCTCATCAGGAACAACTCTCTCCAATACCATTTTTTGGAACATGATAAAAGCCTCTTCTTCTTCTTCTTGCTGAACATATCCAACTATTATCGCATTCCAAGAAATATTATCTCGAGTTAGCATTTGCTCAAACTGCCACCTGGCATCACCTAGAGCACCACACTTGGCATACATGTCTATTAAAGCATTTCCGACAAATAAATTAGATGCAAATTTATTCTTAATGATAATAGAATGAAGCTGCTGTCCCATTTCCATATCTTCCAAACAAGCACATGCACTCAGTATGCTAGTGTAAGTATATTCATCGGTTTCAAAACTAGAAAGTCTCATATTCCTGAATAACTTGACAACTTCACAAGCACTGCCGTTCTGTGCATAACCTGCAAGCAATGCGTTCCACAACACTTCATTTTTCTCTCCCAAGCTGTTAAATACTTCACTTGCAGCTTCCATCTTTTGACATTTGGCATACATATTAACCAAAGAACTACCTACATAGACGTTGGATTCTAATCCCAGCTTAACTGCCAAAGAATGGACCTGTAAGCCAATGGACAGATTTGCAACGCTTGCAATTGCTCTCAAAACACTTCCCAAGGTAGAACGTGTGGGTCGAATGCTAGCTTTAATCATGTCCTGGAAAAACTGTATAGCTTCCACCTCTTTCCCTCCCTTGGCATGCCCTGAAATCATAACATTCCATGCCACAACATTCGGAGTAGCCATCTGCGAAAACAACTGACGAGCATCATCAAGCCTTCCTAATCCCACACATGCATTTATGATGGTCACGGATGCCACTTGATCCGGCACACACCCTTGTTCCTGCATATCCTCAAAAACTTCCATCGCTTTTTCAGGTAAACCTACTTTAACATAAGCAGAAATCATTGCAGTCCAAGAAACATTGTCCGGCTCCACCACCCCATCAAAGATCCTCCGAGCATCAATCAAATAGCCACTTTTTGCATACATATCAATAAGAGAACCTTCAGTGAAGGAATCAAACTCAAACCCTGTTTTCACCACACTACAATGCACTTGTTTCCCAAGCTCAACATCCACTAGCCTAGCACATGCGGATAAAACAATAGCATAACTAAACTGATTCGGCCACACCCCAATATTCCACATTGACCCAAAAGCTTCTACGACATTCTCTAACAACCCATGTCTCGAATACATCAACAAAATCGAATTCCAAGCCATGCTATCCTTGTTTTCGAGCCCAAAAAATGCTTTCTCAGCCGAAACCATGTCTCCACATTTGGCGTATAAATCCACAATGGCATTCCCCAGATGTCCTTTTGATGCAATCCCATGTTTCAGGCTTTGCACGTGGATGGTTTTGCAAGCTTTCGATGCACGTGCTGCTTTCTGGGGCAATTCGTCGAACAAATGGCGGGACTGAAGTTTTTTGCATTCCTGCTGGCATATTTTGAGGAGATTGTTGTAAAGGAGAGTACTTGGAGATGATAGGGGGTTTGGGTTTTCAATTCGGGGCTGTGTCGTCGAGAATTTGCAACGATTATGGAGAAGTAGAGAATGTTTTCTGAGAGGGAAAAGCTTAAGAGAGGTTCTGTGACGCATCGACTCGGTTCCGAGTCGGACCGAAATTCGTTTGGGCCGTTTTGGCGGGTTAACATGTATAGAGAAAGTTTTACTAGTACAATAATTACCACGTCACCTCCCAATTTACTATTACTACAGATAATTTATCTGTAATCAGTTTTACATAATTTGATAGTAGTGAGAATATCAAAAAAGTTAAAACTCTTTTTGTCTCGCGCAGAATCAAGTTCTCCTATAATAATTTCTAAGCTTTTACATAATTTGATAAGAGTAACATATTGATAGCAATCACTTGTTCGAAATCCCTAATATTAATTTCAGTAATATAATGTTATTCCGGAATAATTAAGTTCCCCGAGCTGCACTTGTTCTTGCTAGAATAATATTGATAAAAGGTTGATTTCAGTGGTCACTGAAGGATGCAGGGTTCGGGAAAGAGCTGCACCTCAAGGGGTGTGACGTAGACAGTCTAACCTAAATGCAAACATTAATAGCCGTTTCCACAGTTCGAACTCGTGACTTATAAGTTAGACGGAGATAACTTTACCGTTACTCTAAGGTTCCCTTCATTTCATTTCCGTGAACACAAAAAATTTGGATCTCTATTGTTACATGTCAACACTCAACAGTAACACCAATATCGTTCCACCAACCGTTTGATTTAATTCATTCTAAATAGCATATTGTATTTGTATTTGGAAAGAAAGAAGAAAATTGGCGGGTTCTTTATTCTTTTATAGAATGTTTCCTTAAAAGTTACTTACCTGAAAATAAAAAAAATTGGTACAGTATATAAGAAATCCGCTGTGGCTTCCAATTCTTCTTTCTTTTCTTTTTTCTTTTTTCTTTTTTTGTTTCAAACAAAGATACTGAAGATAGAGAACTCTTGACATATTCCCCCTATCACACTGCTAATCTAGGAATGCTTAGCTGTTTCAAAACCAATTACCAATGCAATGAATTTGCTTTTTCTTGTTTATAAGTATTTCCTACATGGAGTCCTCAATATTCATCCTCACTATAACCAACTTTAAGTGCTCAATGGTGGATTTCTCAGTCGTCGATGGAGGGACGTGTGTTGTTTGGGAGCCTCCGGCCACGTATAAATGAACTAAACAGATGCAGAGCTCTTGAAGGTTGTGCATATGGCACCATATGTGCAGCACCTCTTACAGTGGCAAAGGTCAATAAATTGCCATACTCTGTTTGCCAACCTCCCACCTGTTTTAACAACACAGACAGTTGATTATACGCATCACCAGCGTTGTTGGAAAGAATGAATTCGATATTTCGTTACCTGTCCTTTGTGAAACCAAGCTCCATATGGGACTGTAATCTTGAACCCCATGTCATGAGCTAGCTCACGTACAAGGGTCCTGGAACCAAGCAATGGCACAACAGAATCTTGGTCTCCGCTGCAAAGCGAGTAAATTCAGAATCAAGCAATATTGAATTTTAGGACTAGAAAATAGACCAAAACTATTCGCGACAGTGTGTGTCTACGTTGGAATCTTTACCTGAAAATCCAAACAGGAATATGGTTTTGGATTGTTCTTTTGAGCAATGGAAGAATATTGATGTTTCCGTCTACGTCACTGTAATTCAGAATACTGCAATAGAGGTAAGAATCCATTAGCTATAATCTGCAAGTTCAACACAACGGTTCATTGAAATTTATGGCCTTTGACATAGTAGGTAAAGCATGGAAGTCAAAGGTTCTAATTTGCTAGTGAAATAGATGTAATCAGTTGTTGTATGTCTGTTTATGGTTCAATATGAACTTGATATTTTACACACTTACCCACTGCACATCGACCAGCTATACGCCAAGTTGGTCCTATTTGCATGAAGTGCTTTCTGAACCTCCGGAAGGTTAAAATAGAAGCGCCTTTCATAGCTCATGCACACATCAACACCTACACTCATCTTAGTAGCCTGCAAAGGGGGAAAGAAACCACTATTAAGTTCCAGCAGAAACACGGATATAAAGAAGTCGAGTGAATGAAGAGAACCAAATTCACAGTACCATTTTCCTTAATCGCAACTCTTGTTCCACTATGGAAGGATAGCACACATCAAGAATCACGTCATAATTATTTATATATTCACTAATAATGTCGTTTGCTTCAGATATGGCATTATTGCATTCATGTGAAACATTGTGTGGACTGCCAAAGGTATAATCCTCAAAGTCACACTGATTCATAATTGCTAGGCCTACTTCATCAGAAATCATCCCATGAGACCAAAAGTACTCATAGGTTGCTGGAACATCACGATCAAGTTTCAGAAGTGGATTCCCAATCTGACAAAGAAAATGAAACATTTAACGAACATATACCCACAGAAAACAACTCCAGATAAATATGAAGAGATAAAGAAATTAATAGGGGTATAGTTTGCTTACTGCAACTCCTTTAATGTTGAACTTGTATTCTTTTGAATGTTCGTTGTGGTCAAGAAGAGCAACAGCTAATTGTGGAATATAGTGCCCTGAACAAGAAAAGATAAAACTATGTCAGCCTAGGGGAATATTACCAGCAGAAGAGAAAGAACAAAACAGAATCACAAATCTCATTTCTTAACGACTGATCCTGCTAAGCACGGGCTTAGGACTAAATCCCCTTTCCCTGACACGTCTAAACAGGACTCCTTAGTGACCAGTTGAAGAAGGACAACCTAAATGAAAATAATTAGAAGATGATTGCCTATATCCAGCAACAGATTTTCAAAGTATCCCTCTGAATAAGGCGCTGACATTTCATAAAATGAATTCCTATAATTTTCTTCACTCAACAACAATTATAAAAAAATATTATTCATCATCCACAGCAACTACAAACATATATAGTTTTCATAAGTTTGATAGTTGAAAATGAGAACAGGAGATAATTTGATTGTTCAATGTCTTTGACCTGCATAACTTTCTCCTGTGAGATATAGTTCCCTTGATCTGAATTCCGGGAATTTCTTCAACCATTCCATCATGAATATATGCATATCCATTGCTGCCAGAGAAAGAAAAAGGCTAAATTTCAGCCATTTGGTAGGACAAAATACAACTAATGCATGATCATAACATCGATGTTGCTTTTTCTTTTACCAGTTTTTGCATCACCAGTGTTGTAGTCTGAACTTGTATTTGAGTATGACCAGCCTACTCCAGCTGGAGATTCAACAAATAGGAGATTTGATGCTACAATGTACAAAAGAGAAGAAGTGGTAAGTTCATTATCTTTACTCATTGTTCTAAACAAACATGTAGTAATCAGCTCTTCCCAACCCTACTTAGCATACCTTTATTCCATGATTTTGAGTTTCTTCGAAGACCTCGACCGTCACCTGTGGGAAAGAATGGTCCCAACTCTGTAAAGGCACCCCCACCAATTGATGAGCAACCTGGGCCTGAAACACAAAGATAAGACCTTTTATTGTTCTTGACTCTGCCTTGACATAATTCACCAAATTCACAACATTTTAATTTAAGAAATAACCAGGAAAAAGAAATATAACTGTGCAAGATTCTACCTTTTTTTCACTAGTTTAATCAGGCTTACTCATAAAAGATGTAAAACTTTCACTCAATTTGAGTGAACTCCCAAGCAATTCAAAAAGATTGAGAATTCCATGTCATCATAAGTTTACTCTTATCTTTTATGTTCTAAATTAATTCAGTCCAACTACTGTAGTAAGTTCCATCTCACTATCAAACTTAACATCTTGTTAGCTTGTGACACTAAGTAGCTGCAGAGTAATAAACATGTGCTTTCAGCACTAAGATTGAATACACGCATAGATACATAAATATATAGAGTTTGCGTGTGTGTAAAAGAGAGGGGGGGGGGGGGGGGGGTAGTTTTTGTAAGTAACAAAAAAGTTGTTTCCTTTTTCTCAAACATTGAAGTGAATACACAAAGCCTTAAAAAACATGACACAGAACAAACAAACAAAAAACAAAAGCTCGAACTCCAACCAAGTAGTACCAACCACAAACAATATGAAAGTACACATAAATTCCAAGGCACATTTGTTTAAAAAATGGAAAAGAAGAAAAAAAAACAGACCTCCATTGAGCCAAAGAGTGAGAGGTTTATGATCAGGATTCACCTCAGCTTCAACAAAGTAGTAAAACAAACTCCTCCCAGCTTTTAAATCTACATCCACATACCCTGCATATTGCCTAAAACTAACCTTAGGTTGTCCAGGCAATGCCTTAACTAAATCCTCCTCTGGATACCCTTTTCCTCCTATTACCAAACTCACAATCACCAATCCACAAAACCACCACTTACCCATCTCGCTAACACTCATCAAGATTCGAACTTTAGCCTCTTTTTTCTCTAAACCAAGACTCACTCAATTTGCTCTCTTATAAAAGAAAGAGAAGAAAAAACAAAACTTTATAACAGAAAAAGAAATGGAGAGGATAAGTGCACGTGAATTGCGGGATACTTTCAAACAGAAAGCAATTAATTTTGCTATATATAGATAAAAAGAAAATTCAACCAAGAAAAAAGAAAGAGAGGAAGGAATGAGTAACGCGAGTAGAGTGTGCAGGTTTTGTGATGGGGTTGGTGAGTAAGTGCGGTGGTGTTGCTTAATAAAGACTTTGCAGCTTTACAGTAAACTTTATACAGTGTTTGTTATAGAGAGAAGAAAGAAATAGACGTTAGGAAGTTGCAGATTTGCAGTGTCCAGTGGATGAGTATTGAGTACACCACCCACCCCTACTGTACCACCCCCAGGTGAGTAAGGGGACTAGGGGTATGACCCTACGAGAATTGAGAGCTATATTGGCCTATTTCAAGAATCATAGAAAGCTTATTCTAGTCAAACAAGGCAGGTAATACAATGTTTTTTGTTTTGTTTGCTATTTTGATACATAATTGGATTAGCAGAAAAGCCATATATTTATCCACTTGCACTGAATCACAAAACAGTGATAAAATGGTGTGGCAGGTTCTATAAAAGTTTCAAATTTTGCCCCTTACATTTCGAAATGTTTAATTTTGTCATTTGATAGATTTTTAGCTTGGGTGTTGTTGTTTGAACGTAGATTTAAATGAAATTTAAAAATAAAAAAAAAAAGTTGTATTAAAAAGTTTTTTTTAAAGTTAAAATTGTATTTGAACATATATTTCATTGGAAGAAAAGTTGAAGTTTTGTGAGTGAAAGAAAAAATTTCACCGTAAAACAGTCCTAGATCAGTTTTTGGGAACTTGATAATTTTTGAAGTTTGAGCTTAGTTCATCTATATTTTTAATATTAGCAAATCAGTCTTGTATTAGCTTTTACTACCAAAAAGAAGCTCCTTCATGAAATGGTTGTGTCCATATGTCCGAAATTTTGGAGAAAGAATATTCATATTTATTTCTCGACTTTTGACTAAGGTTTAAAAAAACAAATTATAGGAGCTCTGTTTAGGATCGAGGATAAAAATGAAATTTTTTTCTTATGACAAGAGTAAGTTTAGAGTTTAGACCAAAGTTCAGCGAAGGAATAGTGCAAGTGAAAATTTGATCCTTTTCCCTTTTAATAATATCACTGAAGAGGTAACTACAACTAAGGGCCGATTAGACCGAGGTCGCGCTTAGGAGCAGATATATTGGTGAGATAGCACATATGGTCGAGGTCGAACAGTCGAGTCAATCCAACAGCTAGTTTAGTAGTAAGATGTTTTAAAGAAATATTCCGTAGAGTATTTTCTGAACTGTTGTACTTTAGGTAAGGGAAGAGTCACATATAGAAGAAAGGGGGCATGTAATATGAATTATGATAAGCACTCTCTAGAAAAGTTGACTCTCTAGTAACTACAAACATTGTCTTTATAAGAGATTCGATTTGTTGTCGATCTAAAGCGTTTCCTACATTAGATCGAAGAGCATTTTTGATATTTCCACGTTTGGTTGATTCATATCATTGTCAGAGAGAGAATCATCCACCTTATTAAATATTCGGGTAAATCACTCTCTATTTATATTTATTGTCATTTATCCCATTTATTGTTCCATATTGTTCCTTCATCATTTCACAATAACTTTATTACACACCCACTTAATTTTTAATAACCTTGAATGCGGTTTCGTATTTCTGACATCTATTAACCTCAAATTTACGATTTATTATATTTAACTAGGATTTACTCATTAACTTATTATTTAATTAATTTAACAAAAGGACTCGAAAATTTTTGGTCAAATAATCATTATTTAGTGGTGTTGACAGTAGTGTAGCCACACTATGCTACTGCATATGTAAATCAAATATTACTTTAAATGATTATATATTATATTTTTGGACGCCCTTAACATAATTGAATGAGGTAGCTATGCGGTTCAAGGTATTCAAAGTATTGTGTTGTTCACGAATTCAAAGTTATCTGCCGATATTTGTTTGTCATAACTAAACGGAACCACCGTCTGTGGTCTATTTGACCCTTTTTCAATCTAAATTTGTTCCTAATAAATAACTTTAAAACTTAAAATTTGTGTAATTATACACAGCTAATATTAAAAGTAGTTTTTAGTTAAAAGTTATTTCTTAACCAAATTTTATAATTTAAAAGTCAAGCTCTAAAAAGAACTCTTCAACAAAAGCTCTTTTCAGACTACAAACTCTCTTGACTCACTCTTTTTCTTAGTTTTATGCTTACTTTTTACTAGTAAAATGTCTATTGTTGTCTTTCTAATATTAATTTGGTTTACAATTATAGTTCTAGCAAGTATTTTTATTGTTTAGCTAAATATTGCGTAATTTAATTTAAAAAATTTAGTGCACCATTCATCGACAAAAGAAAATTATTATCTCATTTAAAATTTGAACATTCTTAAAAGAATTCTGGCTACGTCACTAGGTGTTGATATGGGAAATTAGATGTTTGATCGTTCCATTAAATTTAAAAACTTTAACATATCAAAGTTAAGTATGAATCGACACAAGGTCCAATAAATAGGACAAGCTACTAAGTAATAGCAATAATAATTCAATTTGATTAATCGTAGGGGTCACGGTACAAATCTTAGCCAAAAATTATACGAGTAACATGTTGTTATTTGACATAATTTCATCCGTTTCATTTAATGACGATATACAGTGAAAATAGGGACAACATCTGCTTTTTTGCTTTTTGGTTTACCAAATTGATTTTATTCTCTTTGTATATAAAAAAAAAAAAAAATAGAAGTGTGGGTGAAGAAAAGGTGCTTTTGGACTAATGCTAAGTTAAATAATTCAAATCCGTGCAATAAAAAAAGTGAAGCCAATAATTTCCCCACAATTCAAGTTTGAATTAAAGGGAACAAAAAGAGACATCTTTTTGGTTTATTAATAAATTATTATTTGGGGTCCTTTATTATGAAATAAACTCCTCTACATTCACAATATAAAAGAAGACAAAATTGGAATCTCGACACTTTTACCTAGTTATCTAAACTATGCATACAAGAATAGAACAAACAAAATAACCTTGTGACAATCGAACTTTTGAACATATAAAATATAATATGCCAGCTCTATCGAAAAATTATCACTCAATTCCAAATTAATAGATTATTGTACCTTGCGAATGTAATGAGTTTGCAGACATGCATGGTATGAGCTAGTCATTAATAAGGAAAAATTATTAAATACATTATCCAAAATATTTTATTCTGAGCATAGGAGATTTGCCTCAATATTGATGCACTGGAGTAGTAGTATTAATAAATTGCCAGAAAAAATTGAAAGCAAAGAGCAAAGCACAAGGTTTCTTCCTCTTGAGTACTTCTTCCCATAAGCACCATAATAAATAAGTATATAAATTAAAACTAAATAAATAATTTAGCACAATCATCATATCCGCATTTACGTATGCATTTCAATTTATGGTAGAGATTATTTACTAATTTTTTGTTTGGAAAATGTTATATGCGTTCTAAACATCATTAATCAGTAGTGTTTTAACTTTCAAACTACTCCTTCATATCATCCAGTAAAAAGATTTTTACATTTTAGTATTTTTACATAGTCAACATTTTCCTCATATTTACTCCTTTTCTATTATCTTTTATGTTATTATTGCTGACCATTTGTTTCATAACTTATAATGGTGAAGGTCAGTTTAATTTCGAATATAATTTTTTTTTTTTGGTAGTTAAATTATTAATCATTTCTTGAAAAAACATTCTTTTTTATCAAGATGAACGGGAAATGTAAACTAGTACTTATTTCTTTTGCCATCACCGTAAGTTTTCATTCATAATAAATTTCAACATTCTTTACCTATTCTGAAATGGAAAACGTATACAATCAACTAACTTCGTAACTTTCACACGAAAAGTGAATTCTATCAATAAATTGCAACGCCAAGATTTTAATTTTATGAGTTCTGAATTTTAGTACGATAATTTTAAAGAGTAAATTTCATGGATGATCATTCAATTTTGTATTCATTACCCAAAAATCACTTTTCTTTCTTTTGTTACGTGAAAGTCATTCAACTTTATATTCATTACCTAAAAATTATTTTTCTTTCTTTTGTTACGTAAAAATTATTTTACTATGCGCTAGTTATCACAATAATCATATTAACCAGATTTTACAAATCATCCACCTAAAAAGTCTATTATGCTCTTGACATTATAAATCATCTCATTGATGTAATATCTTCTATATTATATGCTATATATTATAATTATTAAAATAACTTTATATTATTTTATTTATTACTTTTATAATATATTTTTACATTTAATTTTTTCTTAATGTTAATTTTTAAGATATATAAATAGCATTATTAAATTTGTCAGTTGTATCACTGTGAATAAAGTTCAAGTTCATGTTCTTAACCAAGCTTAATAAAATATTTTTAATAAAAATTATAAAATCAAAGCTTACTGATTTATCAGCCAATCCATACTTACTGATCCAATAAATAAAATACTCACATTAAACACAATGATACATTATTAATACTTTCAAATAAATAATATTAACAGATAAAGTTTAAAAACCTTAATATTAAACACAAATGTCTTTGAGTTTTTTTTTAAAAAAGAATTTATTGACTATAATAAACTATCATTTGTTAAAAAATGCGTTTGTTATTATTTCGAATAAATATTTTTTTTTTGTTTTTTTTAAATTTAAAATACGTTCATGTTTAAATATGATTAAACAAGTGAGTGCCATGAAAACACTAAATGTATGATTATATTATAAAAATAATAAATAAAATAATTTAATGTTATTTTAATTATAAGTAAAATACTTAGGGGAAAACAAATATAGTATATCATTTAGAAAGTATTACATAAATGAGAAGATTTATAATGCCAAGGGCATAATAGATTTTGTACGTAAAAGTATTATAAAATCTGGTCAAGGTGATTTTTGTGATTAATAGAGTAAGGTAAAATGATTTTTGTGCCTCTTGATAAGGGCAATATTGGTAATTCAAGTTGAGTTCGTCATTCTCATTGGTCAATATAAAGTTTTACTGTACCTGCTTTGATTTTTATTTTTTTTTACTGTACAGACATTTTAGCCTTAACATATGGGGCCCATCTGAACTTCTTGCTCACACCTCATTCACTATATGCTTTTAAGTTCGCCACGTGGTTGCTTCTCCGTAAACATTAATTTCTCTCGTGCTTTCTCTTTTTGTGCAGACATTAATTTCTATCTTGCTTTCTCTTGCCTGTAATATTATTATGGCTAAAACAAATAGGAGTGAAACATAATGATGGCAAATACGTTTTAATCAGTGTCCAAAAATAATTTATATGCTATTTAACGATAAAAAGTATATTTTCTTAGTTAAGTAAATGATATGTTGACATCTCATTTTCAACAAATTAACTAATTTTGTTAGATATTCATAAATTCCAATGTTCAATTATTCCATTATCAAACTTGTTTATTTATAATAATCTTGTAAAACCACCTCAACACCTAAATTAAATTTTGAAAAAAAGAATCCACAAAGTATTTTTTTTTCTTACTTTTTTTTTATATGTAATGCTGAATCATAACATAGAACAAATTTACTAAAATCTACATAGGTAATTTCAAAGGAAACATATAAACTGCATGAGTAATTAACATTAATAAAATTTCAAGCTAAGTTGTAGATAAATACCTTATTATGTAAATTTATTCATATGCTCTCATTGGATTAAAAAAGTGTAGTCGTATGGTCGTCGGTTTACAAACACATTATTTAGAGATTATTCTATTGAAATTATAATACATAAATTAAATAATAACGAGATTATTTAGTGCATATAATTTATTTGTAGATGTTTGATTTCATTGCGCTAAAAAGAAATATGATTCGAAGTTTTACCTTAAGACTTTGAAAAAGAACTTTGGATAGGTTAATATATCATTTTTTAATATTTCATTGTGATTATTAATATCGAAATTAAATATTTAACTAAGCCAATTGCTGCCACAATATCTAAAATATGTGAAATATGTTATAAAATAACGACTGTAAAGTAAATAAACTAAAGACAAGTTTAGAGAGAGACTGATATATTATTGAACTTTCAAACTGATGTACATAATGAACTGAAATCTCCTCTATTTATAGAAGAAGGAAGCTGCTGTGTAAGCTGCTACTGTAAGCTGCTGTGTAAGCTTCTACTGTAAGCTGCTGTGTAAGCTGCTACTACAAGCTGATGTGTAAGCTGCTTGTAAGCTGCTACTGTACCAGATGTAGATAATCTTCTTCCGGGGGTAATG
>ML431677.1:1632-26539 GCA_005239525.1 Nicotiana knightiana
GTGCAGTTTAGTCTCGCATCAGCCCTCTTGCACTTTCCAAAGCTAACATTTACATTCAACAGTTGTTTCAAATCGGCTCTATTCTCCTTAATCTTATACTTGGGTTTTTCTTGCACATTCTTCTTGTAGTAATTTGCTATTGTACAATATTAAACCCTAGTATTTTCAAATGCTTCTTCACATGTATGCTCATATCTTAATGTCTTTATCCTAACTCCAAGAAGGTCCCATACCCAGAAATCAGAACAACAAATGGGTAGTTACCAATATATGTATACCTTAACTTCTTTGTATCACTTTTCTCTCCCTGTAAGTTCTTTTTGTTTGCCAAGTAATAGAAATTAATGTATTTTCTAGTTTCAGATATGTCTTTGAAGCTCATAACCTTGTATAATTCCTTATAATTTTTCAACCCTGCCTCAGTTTCAGTATTTCTTTGCATAGCAATTTTTTAGAATCCATCGGAATCATAATCAACCTCATCACCATCACTATGAGTATCACTTTCACTATAGTCAGTACCATAATCAGTTATTATTGGATATGATGCAGTGTTATGAACAATATTATGCACATTAATAAACTCTTCATACTCATCAACAGCATAGAAGTGAAGTGTCTTAAATTCATCTGAAATTAAACTCAATAAATGCCTCATCCCATCATCATTTTCTACCTCATAGTAATTACCAGAAGGAATATTTATAATAAGTTGTTGAACACCTACATATCCCAACTCACTAGTGTATGTAGTTTCTAGAAGCTTGAAAGAAATAAGTTCAGAATCATACCCTCTCCAGATGTGCACAGCTTCTTTGAATACAAGACCTGGGGTGTTGTGATCCAATCACCACCGTAATGCAATATTATGTCAACCAAAGGTATTTTTAATATTCTGGAAGGAAATTAAAAAACAATAAGAAAACTGACAAAGATAATTGTAACAAACCGAAAAATTTTGAAGTACTTAAGCACTATTAAGAAAGTTGATGTGCGCTAATTATATTATTTTGTATCCGCACGAGGATTATCGATATGATGGATATCACTTTTATATGATAATAAGTGCACGAGACATATTATAAGTGATTTGGGATCTAAGTAGAGGCCTAAGTCTAAGCCAAGTTGGAAAATTACATGATAGACTAAAGTTCCAAATGAGTACGCACAAGTCTAAACTTTGGATGAGAATATTTACATATATATAAGAATTTATGTAATTCATAACCTATTAAATGAAAGATCTTCGAGTCTAGTTTCTAACTCTTCAAACTGTTCGCCATTTGGATACTCCTACAAGAAGTTATGACCAAATTACCAAAAGCTGGCAGAATTTTACACTACTGCGCCGCCCCACGCGACGCCCCATGAGCCGCGGCTGTGCAAATCCTGTTTTCTTATAACCCGACCCTGTTTTCGGGGTTATTTTTTCCACTTTATTTGGACGGATTTTGGAGCTCTTCTCCACTCTCTCAAGACCACCAACTCCTCTTTTCTTCAAGGTAAGCAATCCACATTCTCTTGGTGTGAAATATCATTATTTCTACACTTGTATTGATGAAATCTACACATAAAATTCTTAGATCTTCAAGAAATTTCTTCAAGAACTCAATGGAGGCTTTTGTAAGTTTTTTTCCAAAAGGTAGTTCTACACCCTTAGACTTACATGTACGGATTTATTATGGGAATATGAGTATGAATTAAGTATTGGAACTCTTGGTATGGTGATTGGAAGCCATAAGTTCACAGTTTAAATACATAATTATTATAGAGATTGAAAGGTAATTATTTGATGAAATTTTATTGGTTAGGTGTGGATATATGGTCATACATGTGATGTTGGAAGTTATAAATTATTTAAGAATGAAGGTGGGATAAGTTGTTGGAAAATGGTGGTAGTCGGATGAACTATTTCTATGGTTATGAGATTTAGAGATTTATGCCCACTAGGTCTTTGATAATATATCTAAATGACTTAAAGTGTAGAAATCTTGCTAATATTTGTGAAATTGTATTGCATTGTTGTATATTGAAATTTGGTTAGTGTGGTGGATCATCGTAGTATTATTAAGGGGCGAATTTTATATTTGAACCATCCGGAGGTGGTTTCACTCTCGAAGATCATTTAAAGTATCGAATTAGCTTCACAAAGTAAGTATCTTGCCTAAACTTGTGTGGGAAAAACTACCCCTTAGGCATTGAGTCTTATGTGAAATTTATTTTATTGAAAACCACGCACGTGAGGTGACGAGTACGTACTTGGTTTACATGTCCAAATTATATCGGTTAAAATAAGTAGACACCCTTATGTATTAAATTGGAAAATTATTGGAACTTATTAAATCCCTTATTTGTCATGCCTCATTCCTTGCTTGCCGAGGTTATTTTTATATGCTAAATTGGTGTGATTGTTACTTGAACTATTATGTGAATTTCATGTGTTTGTCGATTTGATGTTTCCTGAAAATAATTATATTATTATCACGACCCAAACCGATGGGCCGCGACGGGCACCTGGTACCTTACTCAACCGAGTACCAACGTAATGTATCTTTCATATCATTCTATCATAGGTAAATGAATCGAAGTAAATCATGGAGGAATACAAACTTATACATATGACATACTAGCCTATAAGACCAAAAATGATCACTCGTACACTGAACATAGGCCGACAAGGCCATACAATTTGTTACGTACACGATATATGTCTACAAGCCTCTAAGAGTACATAAATATCATAAAGGTCGGGACAGGGCCTCACCATGCTAATCAATACATGTCCTATTTATACTGACCAAATAAGCAACTCAGGAGTAAATGGAGCGCACCAACATCTTCTGCTGAGTTGATAGCCTACTTGGAGGACTCTCAACCTGTCTATCGGGACCTACGAGCATGAAGTGCAGAGTCCTCAGAAAAAAGAGACGTCAGTACAAATGATGTATCGAGTATGTAAGAAATGAAAATCAGTAAACAATAGACATGACAGAAACATGGAGTAAAAGACTCAACATATATATTTGAATATCTCTGTGAATCATTTAATATTATAATGTCATGCATATGCGTATACATGTCATACCACGCATGGGTATATGCGTTCATAACATCATCAAGCCTCTGAGGGCATCCCATTATATCATCTCGGCCATTGTGGGCAAATCATCAACGTATACCAGCTAATCAGGTGGCGGTGCATATATAACGCCATAACCTTTTCCCATATATATATATATATATATATATATATATACACGCGTATATCATGGCATCTGGTCATGGGTCAATGTAAATGAACGCAATGCATGAGAAGTACGTCAATAAAATATCTCGGAATATCATAGGACCATTATGCCTTTGATTAGTATCATGAAATAAACTTTATCAACTTACGTATTTTCTGAGACCCATGAACAAATGATAGAATAATATGACACATGGGGAATCAAGAACATAAGAATCTCTAGTATTTTTATGAATAGAGTCATTTATGGAAATTGTGCATTTGCTCGTTTCGTTTGCGTCGTATAGATCATGCCAAAAGAAAAACGGGATAGCCTTAACATACCTGAACTGATTCTCTTGACAGTCCCTTTAAAACTGTTGATTGCGACAACGTGTAACGGCGGTTCGAAGTAGGAAAAAATCAGTATGATATTCTTGAGAAAGATTGTACCGTGCTCTCTTAGAATTGCAAATCCCGTTGCTATTACTCTCGTTGATTATCCTATATGCATAAGTTTATGTCCTTTAATGCTTTCTCATTACTGTTCATCTTAAGAATGACGGTCTAATCTCATTTCATACTTTGTAACTTTTATCCATGCATTGTATATTCACCTCAATATTGATCTACAATCTACCATTGATAACTGAAACTTCTTACATAATACCTTGCCACCAGGGCTTACGTTGCATCAAGGAATATTTGAAGTGATTTTCCTTATCCACTTAGCGGCGATATTGTACTTCAATAACCATATTGTATAGCATCCCAATGTGATTCACCTTACGTGGGTATTTTAATCCCGTACAATTCATGAAATCCTCTTCAAATCATTACTCAATCAAAGGCCCAAACGTCATCCTTTATCTGTCACAATTACACCCTCATTCTACTACTAGGGAAGCATTCCATTTCTTATAAATGCTACTAGTCTTAGAATCCTTTGGGTTCATTCAGGCTATACTGAGCTTTCTATAACTTAGACTAACTACTAGCTCCCTTGTTTTCATGGGCTTAATCCCGAAGACTTATCCATTTTTGTCACCTTCTCACTTGCCTTTTCTTATCCTTACTCATGTCTTCCTAAAACCTTGTCGCTCTACCATACTTTATCTTGTGACATATTTCCTTATGCTTTTATGGAACATCAAGCGAGACATCACATTGTCTCAAACTCTTATTTACTCCTTTAACTAGACCTCTCGATACCTAGAAACCATAGGCTGGAAAATATTCCACTGACGATGCCGCTACCATTCCTGGATACTGAATCCCATCGCTTCTAGCATTCTATCTACAATATGGATTATTTTCAACCTTCTGCATTTGAGTATCTCGTACGTTGTTCACCTTTATATTACTTACCTTAAAGTCTCGCATCACATCTTCTATCTCTTTCATGACCTCCCTTCCACATAGGTATAATTCACATCCACAACTTGAACTTCTATTATAATACTTGCACCTCTTTACATGATTCGGTGAGAGCTTCATATTGACTTCTTATGAGGTTGGTACTCTTCTAACTGGCTTTATCGTAGAGCAGTTATAAAATATGGCTACTGTACTATCTCTCTTGCACCTCTGATATTAAGACTGATTCTGCAATGTTCTCAATCACTATGTCCATAATTTCATGGGTCCAATAATCAAACTCCTAATTTACTTAGTTGATGTAACTTTTTAGTTTCCTCTCCCCTCTGATCAACCTTTATGTAGACTTAAGCTATCTCCCAATCTGCGGCTCATGGTATTAGTTATTACTTTAGCCTTTCATGGACTCTATGGAATATCCGTGATACCATCATCTAAAAATTCAATCATTTGTCTATGACATGGACTCAATTCTTTCTTTTAACTTATACCAGAGTCTTCTACAGCTCTATGATTGTCACCCTATGTGCTGCATAGATAATATTCCGACATCGTAAGTGTGTTCATAACGTAACTAATTCTGGATCATTGTTCGAATAATTCCTTTCGTTTTTTCTCAGCTTTCTTTGAACGTAAGCTATTACTTTTCCTGGTATTTATGCCCCTTGTAGCGTGCATACTTAGCTTTCCTTAGTTATTACGCATATTGGAATTCCATACAACCCATATGATCTTGAATATTACTTTTTCATTAGCCATGATAGGTGCCACTTTCTTATATAGTGTATATGATGTTGTTGTGAGACTGTTATTATAAGACCATTCCTTTTTTGGGTCACTGAGCTTAGGTTGAATCCTTCTCCCTTACTTCCTCAGTCTTTCATTGTAGTACTTAGGAAGGACCCTCTGACTCTTGTAAAGTTGTGAGTTTATTATGGACCTTTTGATGTCCTTCCTTGCTTATAATTATTCGTAGTTACTTACTTCCATCCCTTTGTGCTTGTAGGATTGCTTCTGCACTAATATTTTGACTGTCTTCCCAGTGGCACTCTCTTTTATTCACGTAACATTCATACGGTACCTTTAACTATCCCGACTTCTATCTGAATATATCTCAAGTAGTACAATTCGCATTACTGCGAGGCTGAATTCACTATATTGGGTTTTACTATTTTTACCTTGCACGATATGCTAATTCGTCTGTAACCTCCTGTCTAGCCATAACTAGGCTCTTCCTGAATCAACTGCTAACTACTCGTTGGCCCATTCTCATAGTAATTTGCGTAATCTTTCTTGGGTTATTTCCTTTGTCTAACTTACCTCTTGCACTGGCTCCTTATTTATCAATAACATTCTGGGTAGGAACCCTTACTCCCTTTCTTTGATGTCATGCTTGCATAATATTTTGGAATCGTAGCATATCTGTAGGATTTGGATAAGTGCAATCTCATTTCTTTTTCATTTTTATTGCATTCTTCCTTTACTATTCCACAGTCACTAGAACCACTTAATTACACATCACTCCATATTCACCCCTTTTGAGTACTAAGAGTTGGAGCCACGAGAATCTACCTATAGATGTTTTATCTCTTCATCTTTGGTGTCTTTTCACATCATCGATAACCCTTACTTGCCTTGAGGCAATCCTTATGTACCAAGGATAACAAAATTCCTTACTCGCAAGGGTGACACTTAGTATAACTGGCACATACAGTCCCTAAGCTTAACTTTGCTCACATTGCTTGCTTTAGGGAAGCGTCTTCCTGAATAACCATTCTCTGAATTTCTCATGAATCTTCTTCTGTTGTCCATTCTATTATCGCTGAGACAAAATCTAAAGTTCTCACGACACCGACTATTATCAAATCACTCAGTCCCTAATTCATGTTTAGTTTATCTTGTTCACCAGTCCATACTGATTTCTATTATTTTAGGGTCTAACTTTTCTTTCCAGTAGTCGCGTTGGAGTCACGAACTTATTTCTTGAAATGAGAATATGACTTTATGGCCTATACTCTTTTGTTGTGTCAAGGCCTGTCACCTCTCATCTTTTCCTTCACTTGACTATAGACTCTGTAATACTGTCATTTTTTTATCTACCATTGTCATCCATATCACATCTTACTCATAATACTTCATTAACTCTCTTCTTATTTCCTGCTAACATTTATGTCTATCACTTTATTCTGAAAACTCGAACAAGATATTCTTTTACTTTTAGCTCCCCTTGCTCCATCTACTGGCTCTTCGGGTTGCCTAACATTCTTTCTCTACTAGGGACGGGAGCCACATTAAGGTAATATTTATCCCTTCTAGGCTTCCAATGCCTATCTTTGAATTTCATTTTTTTTTTACATTCTAGTATTCATATATAGCC
Source organism: Nicotiana knightiana (assembly GCA_005239525.1). Lineage (NCBI taxonomy): Eukaryota > Viridiplantae > Streptophyta > Magnoliopsida > Solanales > Solanaceae > Nicotiana > Nicotiana knightiana. Next base: position 8,613 of record ML431677.1, read on the forward strand.
ATACTATTCTAGACTGCACTATCTGGATGTCTCACAAGGAGATATATTAGCATATTTGTAATATCCTTCAGAAATGTCAACTAACGCAAACAATCTATCCACCATTTTGGGCCACTCTAACCCCAGCCGAATCCTGATATCCGTCCTCCTCTTAACTATTTCTGTTAGCTCCCATAGGGCATAACTGAGATCGGTGTGGCCAATTGTACATACCTCTGTTATTGTTGAAGATAACTCAGAAGTTTTATATTCCTCTGCCTGTATTGTAAATACTAATAATCTTCATTAACTGGGCGCCCCGTACCCTTCTTCATCTTGCTTCTTTTGCTTGTTGAAACTTGTATCTATCTTCTGAACCTCTCATTGCCTTTCACCATAAAGGTGGATAGATATTCATGTCTTAAGGCTCCTTATCAAGAGTCTTACACATCTTAGTACACACATGATTTACTGAAGAGCTTACATTTACTTATCATAAGCATCATGGAAAATCGAGTTCCTCTGACTCAACTCTTCCATAGCCACATTTAATCTCTTACCAACTGTCTTTCTGGATGTCGGTATCGTCTTATTACGAATAAAATAGAAGTTAGGGATTTGAATTCTTATAAGTGAGCTCTACCACACGATCTAGAGTAAGATGAAAGAGTGACCGTCTTAAATGCCTCGTAGCCTCCTGCTTATAAGTGTGGTGCACGACACACCCATAAACAAGACTCTACTAGACACGACTTGTAGATTCCCTAGGACGGAACTGCTCTGATACCACTTCTGTCACGACTCAAATCGATGGGTCACGATGGGCACCCGGTACCTTACTCAACCGAGTACCAACGTAATGTATCTTTAGTATCATTCTATCATAGGTAAATGAACCAAAGTAAATCATGGGGGAATACAAACTTATACATATGACATATTGGCTTATAAGACCACAAATAATCACCCGTGCACTGAACATAGGCCGACAAGGCCATACAATTTTTTACGTACACGACATATGTCTACAAGCCTCTAAGAGTACATAAATGTCATAAAGGTCGATACAGGGCCCCGCCATACTAATCAATACATGTTCTATTTATATTGACCAAATAAGCAACTCTGGAGCAAATGGAGCGTACCAACATCTTCCGCTGAGTTGATAGCCTACTTGGAGGACTCTCAACCTATCTATCGGGATCTGCGGGCATAAAACGCAGCATCTCTAGAAAAAAGGAACGTCAATACAAATAATGTACCGAGTATGTAAGGAATGAAAATCAGTAAACAATAGACATAAGAGAAACATGGAGTAAAAGACTCAACATGTATATCTGAATATCTCTGTGAATCATTTAATATTATAATGTCATGCATATGCGTATAAATGTCATACCATGCATTATTATATACGTCCATAACATCATCAAGCCTCTGAGGGCATCCCATCATATCATCTCGGCCACTGTGGGAAAATCATCAACGTATACCAGATGATCAGGTGGTGGTGTGTATATAACGCCGTAACCTTTTTCCATACCATATATGTGTGTGTGTGTGTGTGTGTGTGTATATATATATATATATACACGCACATATACACGCGTATATAATGCCATCTGGTCATGGGTCAATGTAAATGAATGCAATGCATGAGAAGTACGCCAATAAATTATCGCGGAATGTCATAGGACCATTATTCCTTTGATTAGTATCATGAAATAAACTTTATCAACTTACATATTTTTTGAGACCCATGAATAGATGATAGAATAATATGACACATAGGGAATCAAGAACATAAGCATCTCTAGTATTTCTATGAATAGAGTCATTTATGAAAATTGTGCATTTGCTCGTTTCGTTTGTGTCGTATAGATCATGCCAAAATAAAAAAGGGATAGCCTTAACATGCCTGAACCGATTCTCTTGACAATCCCTTTAACATTGTTGATTGCGACAAAGTGTAACGACAGATCGAAGTAGAAAAAAATTCGTATCATATTCTTGAGAAAGATTGTATCGTGCTCTCTTGGAATTGCAAATCTCGTTGCTATTACGTAGTATAACTTCGTATGAAATTGTTGAAGGAGATCCGTTACTTAGCAAGCTTTGCCTCAAACCTTAATGAAGTAAGGAGTTTTCTTTTAAAATTGAGAGCTCCATCCATATAAGCATCTCCATAATGTGATTTTGAGATTCCTTTTGTATTAGTGGGTGTGGGCCCCACTTATGGCTTAGTCTTGCCCAAAGACTTCTTAAATGTGCCACAAAATCTTGATAAATCAATAGTCATGGACATATAGTCCCTTGCTTCCACGTTGGGCCTTATCCATTTCCAATAATTAATCACCAATCATCTTAATTAATTGTTAATATCCCATTAATATTAATAATCACCCAATTATCCACATAATTAAGAATTATCTCAAATTACTTATAATACTACTCACTTTTAACACAACGTATACATCTTACTATCATGGTCATGTGGTACTTTGTACGGTACCAGTCCATAAATACCGGATATTTTAGCTCGGGCCGCATTTTATCTCAAAATGTCAAACTTCGAAGAAACTCATTTTCTTTGATTCGCTTACCCTTTTACCTTCACGAATTTACTTATCACTTGTTTGAAGTAGCACAATACTTATAATCCCAAAATAATCTCATTCCCGACTTACATCGATTAACTTACGACGAAATTTTAACGTACAAAAATACGGGATGTAACAATTATGGAGTCTTCCCATCTTTATTGTCGTTTTTGAGGTTTTATATGCAATGTATGGAGCTTTGGGCTATTTTCTGTGAAATTAATTGATTTAGTTGTATCTTTGGAATTGGTTGTGGCCTATGGGAAAATTGTGATACGAAGTGATTATGTGGTATTATCGTGATAATTTTCTGTGTAAATTGTTGTTTGGGTTACTGTTATGCGGTGTATAAGGGTGGCATTCCACTGTTGATATTATGTGGGTATAAGTGTGGCATTTCACTATGGTTATGTATGTTGGGATATTGTCTGGAGGGAGCGGTAAGTGGCTATTAAATCAGAGCGATAAGGGAGGCTAATATATGAGCGATAAAGGTGGCTATGATAGGAGTGATAAGGGTGGCTATTATAGGAGTGATAAGGATGGCTATTGTCAGGGATGATATGTAATGAGGTGGGGATATTGTATTTGTGATTTTTATGAGATGTTGTGATTTACTTGTGATTTCCTTTATATCTTGTGCAACTTGTTTTTTGTTAATTCAGCAAATTTGATAACAATCAGATATATGTTGAAATTATGAGCATGTGGGTATTATCGGGCGGATTATGATATGGGCACGAGATGCCGGGGAGAAATATTATGATTTTATTACTAGCACGTGATTTGTCCGTGCAGTTATGATATGAAATATGTGCACGAGGTGTCGTGGTTATATAATGAAAGTGATATCGGCACGTGAATTATCCGTGCAGTTGTGATATGAAATATGGGCACGAGGTGCCGCGAGTAAATAATGATGATATTGGCATGTGAGTTGTCCGTGCGGTTGTGATAGAGATATTGGCACGAGATACCGTGAAAATATGAAAGTGGACTGAGACCTGTATTCTTGATTATGAAATGAGGTATCACAGGTGACTTTTATTTGAAAGAATTATATTCCAAATATTATCCGAAAGAGTTATATTCGAAAGATATTTATTTGAAAGAAGTATATTCGAAATATATTTATTAGAAAGGATTATATTCTAAAGATTATTATTTGAAAAGCTTATGGGTGAAGGATTTATAGTTGAAGGACTTGATTAATTGGTTGTACTTGTATACATTAGTTGTTGAGAAATATTTATGGTGTTCTTATTTCCCTGTTATTTATATCCCTGGTTGATTATTTTTGTTATCATTGATATTTGTTTCCTATCATTTTTGTTTGCTATATTACACAGGTTATTTGGATAGTGGGTGCCTTGATTGTACCTCGTCACTACTCCACCGAAGTTAGTCTTGATACTTACTGGGTACCGACTGTGGTGTACTCATACTACACTTCTGCGCATTTTTGTGCAGAGCCAGGTATTTGAGATATTGGACTCGAACAGAGTCAATGTGTTGATAGCAAGGATTCAAGGTAGAGTTGCTTGGTCGCCGCAGTCCCTTGGAGTCTTTCTATTTTATTGTACTGTTAATTATTATTCAAACAGTATTGAGTATTTGATCCTTGAGATCATTTCATGTATTCAGTTAGAGTTCGTGACTCAGTATTACCAGTCTTGAGAGGTTGTTTAAATATTTTCGCTGTTGGTTTTGACACTTGTATTAGATTAAAAAAAATGGCTTGAATTGTTATTATAGTCCGATTACTTAGTCTTAGAGACTAAGTGCCATCACGACGCTTGTGGTGGGATTTTGGATCGTGACAATAATCAATAAACAAATTATATAAACAATAAATAAACCTACACATAGCTAATAAAGAACCTAAGAAAAATCAATTAACAAATCAGAAGAAGAATTTAAAAAAAAAAAGACAGTGAATTTGGTGGACCATAGACATATGCAACAAAATAGGACACTAGAAACATTAACAATAGTAAAGTCTCACTGGCACTAAAATACTCAGATTCTCTATTACTTTAAGGGAACAACATTCACCATATACAGACAAAAGAAAGCTTAAGTTGCAAATTGTAACCCCACATTCTCAACCAGAAAGAGCACAAAATCACAATAGGGGCTTTTAATAGAAGAAGGATCCCCACAATAATATCGACCCATAAAAATCCTAACATAAAATAGCTTAAATAATACATGCAGACACATAATAACATAAATATTGTCGATTTGAGCTCATGTCGAAAACTGTAAAAATATAAAATGATTTAAAACCAAAGAATCGACTAGACCGAAAACCTAAAAAGCCACCAAGAAATATATATAGAAGAACATTAAACAAACATGAAATGGAAGATAAACTAACCTTTTGAAGAAGAACAAGCATAAAACGGCAACATTTTTTCTTTGTATATTTTGCTGCGCGGTGATTTTGAATTGGGGTTAGGTAAGGACTAATTTGTTTAAGTTAAAGGGGCTCGAGTGGGTCGGGTTAAATGAGTTGGATCGGCTAATTTTAATGAGATATGGGAAGGGTGATTTTTGAGCAATAGGATAGCGAAACGTATAATTATTAATATCCTATTAATAAATTAACTGCTGAGGGATATTTTAAATAACAATGTAAACGATAGAAACTAAAATAACATAAAAGTGAACTAAAAATACATATAACTTATTTTTAGTAATAGAGAGATATTTCAGGCCCTTAACTGAATAGAGAAAGTAAAAGAATAAAAAGAAAGTGGTTAAGAGTAATAAAATAATCTTGTTATCCAATTCGAGAGGATCCTTAACCGCATCAAAGTTTATATTCCATATGAAGGATTTGAATAGCTTGATATGTCCAAGGTTCCTTCATCAAATATATAAATTAAAAACAAAACAAAAGCTAGAAAAAGTTATAAATAAAAATAAATAAAAAAACAGGAATCCAAAGGTTTCTTCTTTTATTTCTAACCGAAGGTTCAAGTTTCATTTCTTAATTTTTATTTTCAACAAATTAAAGGTTCAAGTTTGGCCACTGCACTAATTTTTGCACCGAAAAATTGTATAGCAGAACTCAAACTCTTTACGTATTCCAACATGTAATATTCGCTGCACCTTTCCCTTATTTCGCACAAAAACTAACGTTTCTTTACTTCTTTCTTCTTTCTCCTTTCTTCTGTACGCTTCTCTCTCTCTCTCTCTCTCTCACCACCCGCCACCTCAACCGCCGTCCCTCCGCCACCTCTACAGCTGTCCTTCCGCCGCCGGAGTTACGTTATTCAACTAATCAGCTTCTTAAAGTAATAGCTGTTCAAGTTCTTAACCAACTTACTCTGAAATAGAGAATGGTTCTAATTAAAGAGTTGTATCCTTTTACTTCTTTTCCTTATGTAAATTTACCATTTTTCTCCCTTTTATCAGTGCCTGTTTATGTTTATATTTATATTTTATCCATGCTTAAATAATATTGATAACTAGATGATCATCAAGGCAATCCTAAATTATACTTGCATGCACTAATCCATGGTGACGAAGTCAGGAATTTCGTCAAGGCTATCAAATATTGTATATATATTTCATTTCATTTTGATGTTTCCTTGACCAATGACTTCTTTGTCATTTGATGCTTCTCTTAAGTCGAATTGTAATGCCTTTGTCACTTGAAGAGGTATGAAAATTCAACAAGTTTTTGAGGATAATTTCAATTTATGTTGTTTTAAGTGTTTTATGGACATTAATTGGTGTATCGGCATTGTAGTATGAAATAGCACAGATGTACGTGGTCATGAAAATGCAACAACAGAGCACCACTGGTAATGAAGGGGTGGAGGTTTTACAAAAAAGATCATTCACTGATGCTGAATTCGGGGAGGGGCGATACACGTCCAAAATCTACCGCTTGCAGAGGTAATTTTGAATTGGAATAAATTTAAACTTGTCTGATATCAATTCATTTCGCGAATTGCTCTATTTTGTTTGATTTGATTTAGTAAGTGGTAGTGGCATTAAGTAACAAAACTAAAAGGTCTTTATTTGCTTAAGAAGTTAGGGATTTTTCACTTACAGGGGTAGGTTGCCCTTTTGGCCTGGTTTAACAATTTGAGCCAAGTTATATCAGAATTGTTAACTGGATGCTCTAGTGATCTTAGAGCGCGTTTGTTAATTATGGAGGCTTTTTTTTTTTATTTCCCTCCCCTTTGATCCCCATTTGTTGGAGCTATTGCTCCTTTGGTGACTCGAACCCACGAACCTGGGGTTATAGGTGGGGGAGGGGGGTGCTGACCATCTGAGCAACCCCTCTTGTGTATGGAGCCACTAGTTATTCAAAGTTCTTGTGTTGGCATGTTTCGTCCGACTCAAGTCACCCTACATTGGCAGCAAAGCTCCAACTTGGTTGACTAAATTTGCATCTCCTGATGCCCTTGCGGTGAGAGAGGAAGCGTGGAATGCTTATCCAAAATGTAGATCAGGTTAGGTTTCATACTTGCAACGCTTACAAGAATATTCTTTTTTAGTTGGCAATACAAGTCTTTGTTATAGTTTTTACTAACTGATTTACTGGTTTCTGTCTGGAATACGAAATCATCTGATGCAGTTATTAAGGTAATTAACATTCATGACCTTCCGTCAATCCTGCACTTTGTGGTAGTATCTTGTGAGTAGTGCAGTATCAAAGATACTCAGTAGTTCTCTTTTTGCAGTGTCCGGGTTTTTCGAAGTTTGTAATGACCGTCGACACCATCCATAAAGCTGATAATGGATACTCTGAAAATGTAAGTTTAATGTACTTGCTACAGTGCTCAATGCAGTTGGAAAAATCATGCTAGTGGGAATTGAGTGGTTGCAATTTGTGCCTGAATAGACTAATGACATCAGTTTTCCATCTTTATATATACAATATTTTTTTATAAAGGTTATTGTGATTGTTTTTATGACATGGACTTAAGAAGCAATGCAAATATAGGTGCACGGTCTGAGCAAGCAACAACTAGCAACCAGGCAGGTGGAAATTATCGATATTGCTTCAGCTGCAAGGGATTATTGGAGTTACATTGTGGGAAGAAGCACCGTCGATTTTTCTAAGTTCAAATCTGCTAGGACTGGTCGTGGGCCGCTCTTAAAGGGCTGGAAGGTTTGTATTTCTCTTTCAATAACATTTGAGAGCCAGTGTGTCCCATCCCCTTTCTTTGAATGTATAGCTACTCGGACTTGGGTTTCTCTCTCGGGTAGGTTCTTGAGTTTGCAAAAATAGAAACTTACTATAAAGGGAGAATAGGACTTGGCTACAATTGCAAATTAGATATCTTAGTTTTCTATTGCCTACTTCTCGAATGCTACTTTCCATTTTTGCTTACACTTAAACAGATAGACTGTACATTTCTGAAGCTATCATATCTAACATTATTCAGTTTTGGAAATATGACTGATTACTCCAGACACATGACTGGTTTAGCCAGAAGAATAAAAAAAAGTTTTGGTTTAGCTAAAAGAAAAGATTGAGCAATCCTTGTGGTATCAGAAATCTCAATCTTAAAAATTGAGGGGAAAAGAATTGAAGAATGACTACCAGAAGCTTCTGTAAAACCTAGTACAAGATATTATTGATGAAATTAAATTTCCTTGAAACTCAAGTTTTATTTGCTTCCAAGTGGGGTCATGCGGGGCTTTTTCCCTTGTACTGAAGTTTCCACTACTGTATAACTTTAACAAGCTTTTGTGCCTTTCATGTTTAAACTATGAACTACGGGAACTGAATGTTTGCTTCAGCGTTTGAAGATTTCAATAATATGCATTTCGACTTCTACTCGCCGACCTATATTAAGAAGAGTTCTATTAACTTCTCCCTTGGTGTTTTCAGGACCAATGTAATCCCGTTATGACAGCATACAAACTGGTGACAATAGATGTTCCATACTGGGGCTTTGGGGGAAAATTGGAGCAAGCTTTGATGGCGGTATGCATCTTAAATTATCCTCTAAAGATTCAAACTTAGAAGTCTTATGTGGTACATTTTCAGATTGAAATGATACCAAGGCTTCAAAACTTAAGTCATAATTTGGAATGCGTCATCTTTATGGTTTTGGTGGAACCAATTCCATCAATACTGGCTGACTTTTGAGTTAGTGACAAGTAAATTTGTATACTGTGGCATATTGATCTGTATTCTGCATTATCTGTTGAATAACAATTATAATATCCTGTGTGCTTGGAACAATGTGAGTGCACTAGCAAGTAGTTATGCTAGTCCTAGCTATTAGAATATATGGTAAAGCTGCTTTCTCTTAGAAACTGAAACATTCACTGACTGAAATACTGAGCTTCATATTACCGAGATATATTGGGGGAGGTTAGAGAACACGTTGAGATTAGAAGAAGCTCATTTAGTTTCTTTCAAGGGACTTGCATCCTCAGCACAAACTTTCTTAAAATGAGATCTTGGTGCATTCATTCTTTGTGGCTGGCAGATCACAAAAAATATTTGCCCAATTTTTTTCAGATGTCACTAAATTTGACTGTTTAGATATCTGAGATAGTGTAATCAATCAGATTGACGAAGTACCATTGCTGTAAGGGTTGAACTGAATTTGCTTCCTAACTGCTCCTCTTGGTTTTACATTTAAGGTTTTCAATTTTAGGTGAAGCTTCTTCGATTACGATCCCTGTTCTCTCAACCAGCATGAAAATCAATAGTATGCTGTTCTCTTCTTTCTCTACGTAACCTTCATATAACTTTTTTCAGGGGGAAAGGGCTCTTTTCCTGGAAAGTCATCGTAATTGCTTTGCCTGGATTGATGAATGGTTTGGGTTGACGACAGAGATGATGCGTGAGTTAGAGCGAGAAAGTGATTATTCGTTGAATATGGTAAAAGTGGATTTTTTATATTTCTTGGGAATTTTTCGGTTTCTACTCCACATTGAGATAGCAAGTTATTATGTGTTTTTAAAGCCAGAAGCTTAATTTCTAGCTTTCCTAATGAGATGTCCTTGAATGCCAGTTTTGCTCTTACATTTTATCAATCAAGCTATGCAAACGCACAGGGTATTAGTTTTAACAACATGCATTAGTTTAAAGCTCATAAATGTTAGTTTAAACTGTGTCGTACTTGGTAATTGAACTACGGTTCAGAATCAAATAACTATAAATTCTATACTCCAAATGAAATGTGGATTGCAAAGCCAAAAGATACTTGAGAATGTAAGCCATGTCTTTCTGTAACATGATAAAGGACATAGCCAACACAAGCATATATTCACTTCCTGAACAGTATGCTTAGCATATTTTAAAGTACTGACATTACTCACAATTCTATTTGTCATATTTGTTGTACAATATTTTTGATCCATGATGTATCGATGTTTACGATACTTTCAGATGAATGTGCATTGTCATTAATGATTTGATATACTTACGTTTCTAACAACTAAAACCATGTTTTTACAGAAACTTGGCCGGCCTTGTTCAGCTGAGAGGAGTTGGATAACACCAGAAGAATCTTCACTTGGAGGCGAAAAGTCTATGGCATGAATTTTCCATCCACGTCCTGCACAATTAGCGGTCTTTGGTACAGTTTGTCTCATAATTGGGCTTAAACATAAACAATTACCGGCATACTTATTAAGGTTTTAGGATGAAGTTCCCGGTGATCGATATGTATAATGTCAGCTTGTTCTTGGCCTAAATGCAGGGACTCTGATAATATTTTTTAACAAACAGCCAAGTCTAGTTTTCTAAATATTCATTCTTTACAGGGGTGAATTATTGATGAAGTTGTGGTGGAAATTGGAAACTGTTGTGAATATAATAAGCCTCCTATATATAAATAGTGTAAACCGTATATAATGTAATCTAGAAGAATTTAGTTCGACTTCTGGTTTATGTATCTTTTGACATTCTATAATCATGCTTCATTTTAGTATATTTGTAAGTATTTTTCATAGTCGGGGTGGACATCAAGGCGTCCTTTAGTTTTCAATATACAAGATGCACCTTGGATTTAGATGAGATTTACAGTAGCTTGTGATTGTTTGGTTTCAATACAAAATGTACACCGGAATCAAAATTTCAACTAAAACATAAGATAAAATAATCTCACGTTTTATTTTGATACCAAACAACCCTTGGGATTACAATGAAGAGGATGACTTTGTAATGAAAGGAACAAATGGATATTTGTTTAGCTATTTTATTTTTATCTTTTGGGTCAGTAGTTTACTTATTGTCAACTTGAGTCTTTAGTTATTTGCTGTTTAGTCCCTAAAGGTGGATAACCTAGGTAATAGCCATGTGTCTAGTTTGTTAAGAAATTGTTCTTAGATTCCTTTATATAGTTTTTGTACTCATTCATTTTCGGAACGTTGAATGAAAATTGAGTCTTTTGTTTTCTCTGCATTTTCTTTCTTTCCCTTTTAGTTCTTGTTTTCCTTTTTCATGATGATTCCAACGTGGAAATCGTTACAATTGGTATCAGAGCCGATGATTCTCGGCTGTTCATTGGTGATAATGGAGGATAGACAGAAAACTATGGATTTCGGCGCAGCTCAAAATTAGTTAGAGCAACACATTCAAGCTTTCATGGATAGATCAAATAGAAAAATTCAGCAGTTAGAAGAACAATATCAAAATCGTTTCCGAAGCTTCCATAGTTCACCAAATCAATATGAAGTTCAAAGTTCGGAGAGTGAGCAACAAGTTTCCGGTGATCCGTTCGCATATCATCAGTATTCCGGTGCAAATTCAAGTTTTATTCGAGACTCCTATGGTGATTTCACCGGTGGTTTTACTAACCCGACAAACAGAGGATGGAATTATCTCGACCCACCTATAAATGCTCACTCACAGATTCCATATGCTTATCATATTAGTGGTAACTACACGGTTCATATCTCGTTCAATTGGGTGATGGTTTTGTTGTGTTAGTGAGCGCTATTGAAACTTCTCCTACACACAGGGATCAACCAACAATGTCGACAAGATTCAAGAAGAATATGAAGAAGAGAGGAAACCTCGGAGCCTACTGTGGTCGTGTCAGAAAGCACAGGAAACATCATGGCGGTAGAGGAAACGTTGACAAAATAAAACATCATAGAATTCTCTTTGATAAATATCATCTTGGTTACTTCGGGGAAGTGCGTACCCGGTATCTTCACAAGGGGAGGAACTTGTCTGAGTGAGAAAGGGCAGGAACATCATCTCTCGAGAACGACGTCGCAGTGGAAGCAATATCAGAGGATGGAGAAGAAGATTTTGTTGTCAATGATGACTGTCCATTGATGGAAACTAAAGATAAGGAGGAAGGAAACAACGGACACCAACTGCTCGATAAAAGTCATCAACAGGACGAAGCTAGAGGAGATGAACTCGGGTCGGTGAGAAGGAATGAGAAGGATAGTTATGTGAAAATGGGATCTCTAGACTATGAAGGTCTAACATATCATGTGTTTGATGAATGTCCTCAAAAAGCTGGGCAAATTTGTCAAGAGGTTTTAATCCCTGAAGGTGACGTAAAGGTGCTCGATGAAAGCCCTAGGAGAAATGACCTTAACTTGACCAACGAATTTACCATCAAGAAGTCAATTTTGATTTCTTTTAGTTGCCAATACCATCTAGGGCCTACTGAGAAAGTGGAATTTAAAAGAAATGATGATTTCCTTGAAGATACTGTTTTTGGAGATAATTTTGGAGTTGTTCCATTGGAGTCGGATGAAGGGACCTCTGCTTTTAATGGAATTAAGGATTACCTTGCAGCTGATATTTGTTCCGATTTTAGAGATAATGGGGTTGTTAGGGAACATGACGAAAAAGCAGAGGAATTAAAGATAGTAAATTTGAAGAAATTGCTGAGCCTGTTGTTCCTATTGCAGACTAATGATATTGTTGATATATCTAGGCAGTGTAGTCTAGAGGAGATTAGGTTTTATATGATTGAGGAATATTGGGAGAAGTCTTTAGCGGTTAAACTTGTGCCTTATGTTATAGATGGGCGGATCAATGAGTTTACACGGAACCAAGTAGAATATGTCGACTCCAATTTTTGGGCTCAATCATTTGAGCAACAACAAGGTGGTAGCAGATTGACACTTGAACTTGAACATGAGAAATCCAACTTGGGATGATTGCTCAAATTAAAGGTATGAATATTGGTAACTTGGCAGCTATGAAACAGACACACATGTTCTCTTGCGCCTTAGTTAAAAATATTGAGCTAGTATTTCAGACTCTCATTGATGTATATATTCCTGCCACTCTATGTCTAATTCCTTGATTATGTGCAAAAGTTTGGGGTTGATTCTTATCCATTGATCAGCAAATCCAACCTTGAGTTTATTGAAGAAAGTCAAGCAACTAGTCCTGAGACTCGGACAATACACGATGGTATTTTTCTTAGAGATATATGTTATTGGTTGGACACTGAGAAACCTAGTTTCCGCCATTCCAACTATGTTCTTCCTCTTATTGTGTTTTCCGTCATGGGTAAAGTCAAGTTCCACGAAGGTTTCAATGATGATAAGGAAGTTTGGTGGTTCATATCTAAATATGAGACAGTTGAACACATGGTTGGAGAAGGGAAACACTCCATTAGAAAATGGAAGGGAGACCTGAATGACAAGAATAGTCAGACTAGCGGAGACTACGTGAGAAGAACCTCAGAATTCCAACTCTCTATCCAGCATGAGAAGGTTTGTTTCACTCTGCTTGAGATGCTATTATGCTTCTTGGTTGAGGATTATGTTGTCTCCCCAATGGTACGAGTTGTTCAACAAGTTATTCTGAAGTATCTTCTATCATTAAAACGAGTGGATGGACTTTCAACCTCTAAAGTTGCTCATGATGACAAGTCCGGAGTGATCTTGCTAGCAGTGTTACTGGTTGCTTGGGTTGCTAGCCACAATAAGATAGTTGATCAGTCCTTGAGAAAAATAATCATTTCTTATGCTCTAGTAATATGGAATTGGAAGGGAGGGGGTCAATTTAGTATTGACTATGGAATTTGGATATTGTCACTTCCTCTGCAATATGGTTTTGCCAGGAGTAAGGAACTTCTAAGAAGAACTCTAATCTCTACAGACTTATTTTACTGCTTAGCATCAGTTAAGAAAGATATGTCTGACATGTATCTAATGGATGAATGCCTAATGTCTAGCTTTAATAAACTCTATCAATTGAAGGTTGAGACTGCATATTCATGAGGGGGAGTAAAAAGTTCCATGATTTGGCAATGGAGCAAGATGGTCGTGGATGAATATTCCTACACTCTTAATTCACTTACTATTATGAAGTTGTCCATTAAAATTGTATTGAACAGGATAATATTTCCACCACTGTCAAGGAGATCAATTTATTTAATAGATGGAATTATTGATGGATCATCTTGCAAGTGTACTTCACTACTGTTCTGGAGTCAACCTGATGCAGTGGTACCTAGTCCTATTTTTGGAGGTTATTGGTTCACAATACGTAGTTCTTTGCAGAATTCAAAAGATTGGAACATCAATCCAATATGAGTTAAACATTCCTTTTGTGCATACTTGTGTCTTCTAATTGGATCAAAAGTTCTAGAGCATATATCCGTGTTTACACATATCTCTATATGGGCAACACTTGTCAAGCAATTTCAGATTTATGAACCTTGAGGACAAGGTTCTTTGAAGGGGAATGGAATGTAATGAAAGGAACAAATGGATATTTGTTTAGTTATTTTATTTTTATCTTTTGGATTATTAGTTTACTCATTGTCAACTTGAGTCTTTAGTTATTTGTTGTTTAGTCCTTAAAGGTGGATAATCCAGGTAATAGCCATGTGTCTAGTTTGTTAAGAAATTTTTCTTAGATTCCTTTATATAGTTTTGTACTCATTCATTTTCGGAATGTTGAATGAAAATTGAGTCTTTTGTTTTCTCTGCATTTTCTTTCTTTCCTTTTTAGTTCTTGTTTTCCTTTTTCATGATAATTCCAACGTGGGAATCGTTATAGACTTACCCAAAGAATGGTGTATAAATCAAGTGTGGGATTGGTAATGTGGTGTTTTATCTCCTGATTCTTGCATAAGCAATTAAACCAGATAGTTATAACGAAAACTAAATGTCAGACTTTAATACGAATACTTATGCAGTTTTGGAGTTATTTACTTAAAAAGAATCATCTAAGCTATTGAATAACGTAGTCGAGTCACGAGATCTCACTTGTAGGATTACTGATCATGTCCAACACTAGTCCTAAAAAGGATAAGCAGTCGCTGCAAATATAATCCAGTCTAAAAGTCCGGAGTCGAATCCCACAGAGAACTAAGGTTTCGCTATAACTGTTCAATATCACAAAGAAGACAAGCTCGACTAAATTTCTAAGTTATAAAGATTAAGATTTTAATATCTAACTAAGAAACTAAAGCAGTAAATTAACAACTAAAGATACTAAGGGTTGGAGATTAAATTTAGGAGGTCTAGAGTTATAATTTCCCCAATTGTCGGAATCATTCCCGCTATGTTTCCTACAATTTCGCCTATGTATTCTCTACTAATCATGAGCACTTTAGGTGTCATAATTCTCTCTCTAGCAACTACAACAATTTATTAGACATATTCTCTCGAACTACGCTAGTTGGCTTTATCTAACCGCTCACTATGACCACGTCAAGGCTTCGTTATTTCTAAACCTACCTTTAAACCCGTTGTATTGATTTCTCACATACATTAGGGGTGACGTTGTTCAAAAACCACCTAAATATATATCCTTTTTCAAGAAACACATAATAAATAGGCACAGTCAATCGATGGTCATTCAATCAACAACAATAAACACGTAGTTGAACAAGTAGAGAAATCCAACGGCTCAATTATTTAAAAACATAACAAGAATTTATCCTACAAAAGGTTCCATCAAAACCCTAGATAAAAAATTAGCTATTCATAATAGTATGTATAAATACAATACTAAAAGTCATAAACAACAATGAAAAATAGGAAGAGGAAGGAAAAAACTCAAAGAAGAATTCCCCGCCTTGCTCCTATTGTGTCTCTGCCTCCTTAGGTCGAATTTGTGTCAAAAGTATGTCCAATCTCTTCAAAATACTGTTTTTCCATATATACCAAGTAGGGTCGGGCCCAAATAGTTATACCTTCTCCTACGCGAAAAAGAATAGTTTTTCAGTCTAGAGTAGAGCGTCCGCCCTAAGACCACGCAAGTGGCCGCGCACATCGAAATCTTTCTGCCCAATTTACGCGTCAGGTCCGCGGTCGCGGTTTCCACCGCATTTTTCACCCTGTTCCGTTTGAAATTTAGAAAAATGTAAAACATAAAAGTTGTATCCCTTTCAACCATATATTATATAGCCCAAATGGAGTTCGGAGAAAATATTTATGTCTATTTTACTAGACAGTGCGCAATATGCCTCCTCGAGTCTTCGTTTGTTCTTAACTATAAAATTTGATCCCCGAACACGATCCCGGCTTAATTCCTTGGGCTTTTACTCAAACTTCAAATCTCCAAATCACTTGAATTAATTCCATAACATCTATATAGCTCGGAATCACTCCTACAAGGCATAAAACACACAATTAGTGCAAAACACTAGCGATTAAAGCTCAAACTCAATTAAAGTGCAGTAAACTAGAGTGTAATAAGCGACTAAAATACGCAATTATAGCCTATCATCAACACCACATATTTAAACCATTGCTCGTCCTCGAGCAATCAACTACACTTTATATAGACACGACATTTTTAAGCAATTCTCCTAACTCATCACACCAAGAATATTTAAAATAGACTAAGCACAAAAGTGTAACATCTTTACCTCAAGATTTGACTCACAAGTACCACGCATCATTCACAACTCACCCATTTACTCTAACATAGAGGTCACTGACATTACATTTTCTTCATGAATCAAATGCCCTCACACAACAAAAGAGAGTAGTTCCACACAATAAAATTTAAGAAACTTAGGAACTCAAGATAGAAAGGATTCACTCACTCTCAGAAATAACATTCATATGCCACAAAAAGTGCACCCTAGGCTTGTCCGTAGTGTACTATGTTGACACCCAATTTTGTCTCTCCTTTCTTCCAAATTATTTATTTAAGCTTCTAATATCACTAATAATGTAAGAATAGTCATTTTACCATTTTTAGCACAAACGAGACCTAATTATTATTATTTACTTAATATCACTATTACTAGTATTATTAATGTTGTTATTACGACTACTACACTATTTATAGGATTATTATTATTATTATTATTATTGTGTTGTTATTACTTTTATTTCAATATCATTTTTATCGTCTTTTGCGAAAATTATATCACATTCCTTTATTTAAAAAATAGTAGTATCTATTTCAATACTTTAAACTATCTACTCTTCACAATTAATGTAGGTTATTTAGCAAATTCTAGCTATTAAATTATTTTAAGGCACAAAATAGTTTTAATATATTACTATTATGTAGTATTATATAACATAGCAAATAAAATTATTTTAAATCCAAATTAAAGCCTAAGGAAATTAATTGGAAGGAGGAAATAGGCCACAAATTTCGGCCAAACCCAAAGGACCCATTAGGTTAGCCCCTTATCTAGCCCCAAGAATAGGCTCCGTTCTACTAAGCTTATGCCCATACCCGCCTGAACCTCAGCCCAATCGGCCTAATCCCTTTAAATATTTTACTCCCAAATTTCTAACCTAGGAAGAACACACAAGTAGCGCCTCTGTCCAACCCATTTGTCACCTTCTTCATTTTGAGAAGTCTCCAAGCTTTGATATATTTCAATCAAAATATGTTGCACCATTTTTGGTGCAAATAACGTCTCTTTCTTCCTCTTCCACATTTGTGCTTGATGAACCGTGAATCTTCAAGGTCTCAGTCAAAATTACGATATTTCGGGAAAAAAGTTGAACCAAATCACGTGAGCACCCAGATCGTCTCAACGTTCAAATTCAAACGGATATGTTGACCAAGATTTCGAATATGAAATTTTAATTTCCGCTCATGAAACCCTAGTCTTCTCCTATAAATACTCCTAAACTCTCTGGCCGAAAGACCAAGCTTGGGCACGGTAAAATCAGGGATGAATATCGAAAAAAAATCATATTTACACTTTTCAACTTCTGTGTTCTATCTTTCTCAAGTTTTAATTCGAAATCCGAAAGGGTAGATCTGAAACGACCTTCGAGCCTCAATTTCACTGCCCCGAGAAATGTCGGTATTATCTTTCTTTACGTATTCTTTCATAAAATATAGTTGGATGTATGATTAAACTTATGTGTCAGAGAATTAGTTTAGAGTACTGTTTCTTTTGTTGTTTGGTAATCATGCCTATAGGTTTTGGACTTTAATTTATCCGTTTG
>ML431680.1:0-12032 GCA_005239525.1 Nicotiana knightiana
ATCATTTGCTCCTATCCTTTTCAAGGATTGTTACCTTTGGAACCTAATGGTCTACCACACTTCATGCGTACAGTAAAATCCATCCTTCAGGGACTTTAATTTTAATAGGAGCATTCGCAACTGAAATATGATATTTAATTATGGATCAGCAAATGCTTCTGGCATTAGACTTGAATTATTTTTGAGTAAGGATCATACTACTGATAATTCGATTCATAGAGCATATTTTTCAGCTGTTTATTTCATCACCCAAATGTTAGAAAAACTAACATATATCTCCAATATTCTTTGGGAAATATATCTTTGTGCATTGTGGTAGAGAAATTAATCATATACCACACATCAAAAGATAGTAGTAAAAATATTTGGTTTCTGATCCTAAACCAATTGTGAGGGGAGGATTTATCATATATTATTGGCCTGATGCATACAAGTGTTGCTATATGCAATTTAGAAAATCTTAGACCAACACATGAGGCTTTGTTCTCATAATCGATAGTTTAGCCTTTAATAGGAGGTATTCAATGCTAAACTAGCTTGGATATAAACCAACATCATCAAGATCAACTATCTTGATTTCATAATCTGAAATGTATGATCGTAATTGATAAAAGCAATTTCAAATGTCAAACTGCAGGTTGACAATAATCGCACATGTAACCATCTCATATATGTATCTATAAATGGTTTATACGATAGGTGAATGGGCCCATATTCACTTTTTATATATTTCAGATTATGGCCTTAGTCCCAACTTTAGCTGGTATAATCAATTTATTATGTGAACAAGCAACACAAGAGAATTCTTAAAGAATCTTCTAGTTCTTCAGTATATGCTTATCTGAATTCTCAAATAGCTCATCTAAAAATGGCAAATGGAAACTTCAGGTTTATCATGGCATGTGATATCCCTTAGTAAACTTCTGGTTTACTATAGCATAAACTTTTGCATTAGTAAACTTCTGATTTACTGTGGCTACTTTTGTATTAGTAAATTTCTGATTTACTGTAGCTATTTTTGCCTCAGTAAAACTTCTGGTTTACTGTGACTGCTTTTGCATTATTAAACTTCTGATTTACTGTGATACATGACCTAGTACAAATTAAAGAATAAGGCGGGTAACTTCGCACATACTATTATTTTACCCTCTATGATTGTGGAAACATGAAGGATTTCAATCTTCTAATCATTTGTAGTCTCAATATGATAGCCATTTGTATTAGTAAACTTCAGGTTTACTACAACATATGTTTTGACCATAATCATATAATAATAATGACATATTTATATATAAACTCTTCTAGAGTCTTCATTTATTATCCACAATCTAATATTTATCAGACACTACTGGTGTCATGTGTATTCTAGACAAGCAGTTAGCTCTTCAGAAGTTATTGATACATTTTGTACTATCAAATATTGCTCAGACACTTCTGGTATCATGAGAGAAAATACAATAAATAATATAAAGAAAATTCTAAGTTATAAATGTAAGAAATTAAGAATTTCAGTAATTTTACCACCAACTTTTTGACGAATGTCTCCTTCAAGGAGAAATGCCATTAACATCTGAATATTTTATATCTAAGCGACAATCACATAGTCAATACATCCTTCAGGGAAAGATATATGAGTTGTTATTTCCTTCGGGGAACTCAATAACTAACTATAATATATTAATGTGGTGCAGTAGAAAGCATTCTACAAGAATGCATTTGCCTTAGAATGATACTTAATAAAATTTTCAAGATGTTTTACGTATAACAGGTACGTGCGGCAATGATTTTTATGCCACAAAATAATATTCCTCTATTATTCTAGCTCTTCAGGAGGTGAGTAGAGATATTTCTTCACTCACTCCAGGGAATGAAAATGTGCTTAAAAAAATAACTTTAAATAGTTCATTATTTTGTTTAAGCACGGAAAGACACACTTTCATAATATTTTTCTACTTCAGGAGGAAATTTCAATCGTGTTACTTCTTTTGGGAGAAAATTTAAAATACGAAATATTGAGTATATATTTTCTCAATCATATTACCTCTTCTGGAGGTGAATTGTAATATATTTACATCAAGAGCGTGTTCATATATAGTCACATTCACTTCAGGAATGTATTAATATTTATCAAAAGTTCTCATCCTTCAGGTAATGGAACATAATTATCTGAACGTGCATTAATCACACCAAGTTGTGTGATGGCTTAGAAATACTACTTCAGGAGCAAATAGAGGCATGCAAGTAATATAGAGAAATTTTCTCTAACTTATTTTCAATTGTAACCATAGAAAGCCTAAATTATCACTTTGGGTGGTCATAGGCATATACCACTTTTGGTGGTTAACAAAACTTAGTTACAATGAGATATACGAAACACAACCACTTCTGGTGGTTGTATATTTCTTGCAAACTCTGCTAGAGTTTAAGTGAACCATAAAATTAAGTCATAACAAGACTTAGGAAATATGCCACTGCCGGTGACTATATTTTTTGAAAACTTCCATACTTAGCCATCAATAAAGATGAAAGTAATAAATCATGGTCCCTTCTCACAATATTTTTTTTTAGGAACAAATTTATGGCATGAACTGCTAAGTGAACCGGTTATGCTCCTTAGGACCAATGAACAAAAATCATATTGTTAGTAGCAAGAAACATGAATGTATGATATGAAGGAAATACTAACATTTTGAGTAGAATTCTTAATTATGGCGATTGGATCTGATTTATATCCATAGACTTTCTAACTCAACTCGACAAATAGTTAGAGTTAAGCAATATATGAAAGTGCAAAAATTAATGTCACAAGTCCTTTGCTACAAACCTACTTCAAGATAGCAAAGTAGAAAGGGAAAATAATTTGTCCTTTATAAAGACAAAGTGATATAGTAAAACCTTTAAGCCGAACATGGAATCATTTTCATGCTTACTTTGCTATTATGAAAATAAAATACTGACACCAAAGAAATATCAATCGTTCAACCCATTGTAAAAATGGTAGAAATCCATAAATACAACAGTTTGATCTTACTTACAGCGAGAACCGATGCCTTCGGACGAGGATAACTACGTCTTTCAAAGTATGTGCTCAAGGAAGAGTCTCATGCTGATAGCGTGTTATAAAATAACGACTGTAAAGTAAATAAACTAAGGACAAGTGTAGAGAGAAACTGATATATTATTGAACTTTTAAACTGATGTACATAATGAACTGAAATCTCCTCTATTTATAGAAGAAAGGAAGTTGCTGTGTAAGTTGCTAGTGCATGCTGCGTAAGCTGCTTGTAAGCTGCTGCGTAAGCTGCTACTGCAAGCTACTGTGTAAGCTGCTTGTAAGTTGCTTGTAAGCTGCTACTGTACCAGATGTAGATAGTCTTCTTCCGGGGGTAATGTTTATCCATAACGGAGTACCAAAATGATAAGCTTTTTCAGGAGGCTTATTTCCAATAAAGTACTAAATAGATAAACATATTTACGGCAGTGTCCCATATGGATAAGCTTCTTCCGGAAGCTTATTTACAACGGAGTACTAAATGAACATTCATTATATAATATATATTTATAACAGAAATATAATAAATGTCGCTTCTTGACTAAAAGGAGTTTTAACAAAAATGGTATATGACATGCACCAATCATATTTTGACACGTGTTTTTTATGCCTATAATTTCTTTTCATTTGTTATTTATTTTTTTTCTTCATCTCCCAACCCTAACCCCACCCACCGGCTCCTTCTTCCTCCCAGTAATTCCCTAGCTCCCTTCCCCCAACTATTTTTCTTCTGTTAGGGTTTTTAATTTCAAATTTATCTACTTATAGCTTCTTCATTTTTCTGTTTCATCTCACATCTCTGCCCTTTTATTCATCTTCCTTTTTGTATTAAATATATCATCCATTATTTAAAGTGTCCCCGGAATCACCATTTTATCCTGTGAGAATTATTGTTTGAAACGAAAAATAAGAAAAAGAGAAAGAAAAGAAGAGAAAACATGTATTAGAGATGATTTTTAGGATAGAATGGAAGGATTTTTTAATAAAAAGGCAAAGGTAGAAAACTCCGGCGAGATAGTCGGAAAAAATGGCAACTTTCATTTTTATTCCAAAATCGAAGTCTCTTTCTCAATTTTATATGTCCTTGCTTGACATTTTTCTTTCATTGAATTATTGCTAATTTGTTGTTCTTCAGTATTGGATTTTTTTGGCTTCTTAGTTTAGCTTTAACTGATGGGTATTCTTTTGTTAACTAAGAAGAAAGGTGAAGAAAAAGTAAAAAGATACTAATAAATAAAAAAGTAAAAATGAAAATAAATAGAGTTGGGATGTTTTTGTTCAATTCCACGCCCCAAGATTGCGTGAAAAATAATTAAGATGCCACGTGGGCTCAAAGGGAGGTACTTAAAGCAGTTTGAACGAGACAATGGGGTCAAAGGACACCTGTAAAGTTTAAGGATGCAACTAGTAAAATGAGACAACCCTAATAGCGTAATTATGTATTATCCCAATTTTTTTTATTTCTTACTAAGCTTTCATGGATTCTCTCTCTACTACACGCGCTTAAAGGGGAGCGCTAGGATTGTGGTAGAATGGTAAGTATTCCTTCATGCTTAATCAGAGGTCTCGGATTTGAGCCTTGGTTATGAAATCACCTTTGTTAGGGAGCACTTTACCTCCAATTTGGGACTTTTCGATGCTATCCAAATTTATTCGGATCCGCACACCGAGTGAGAAACCAAAAAAAAGAAAGCGCTAGAGATTAGACCCTTTATTTGTATTAGGACGTACAAATCTAAATATTTATAAATATTAAATTATACTTAGACAAACTATGAATTTATTAGTAAATTTTTAAACCCATAAATTTTAAATTTTAGTTCGTGTGCGCATGCCACGATTCATATGAAGGAATGAGGAATAAAGATCCGAAAGGAGTGACTGGATTTGCCACGTTAATTAAGTAGCCTTTTCAGGATCTCCCATTCTTTCTCTTTTTCCTTCAAAACGTGAATAGCAATAATGCACTTACAGTAATTAGTTAATAGCAATATGTTATGCATGTACTGTACATTCACAATTCCATAAAACTTGGATCCTCACATGCATATTAGCGGATCCAGAAATTTATATAAGGGAATTAAAAAAAAATTAGGATAACACAGTTGATTAGACCTAGCAATTTTGAACTCCCCTTACTACTTCATTTGAATTTTTCTTATAATCAAAGGGATTCAACAACTTACATATAAAAAAGAAAAGATAAATTTTACTTTGTTGTACAATGTAATTCCCCGACAAAAGAGTTCGGTTGAACTCCTTTCATGCTACTTAGTTCCGCCATTGCGCACACACAAGTTGTCTCTCTCTCTCTCTGTATGTAATACGCATATGTTGTTAATACTTTCCTTTTTATTTTTCTAATGAAGGTTTTTTTATAATCGAGAAATCTGTCTGACCCTTTGGGCCACCTCTTTATTCTTCTCCACTTAAATGTCAAATATCAGGGCTATGTGATACAAGTCACTCAACCTTTGAGATTGAGCTAATCGCTTGGGGCTTTTTCTAATGAAACGTTTGTTTAACATGTGATAGCTTTTAAATAAATACTAGCCCATATCTCAAGCATACGCCTCTTGACAATGATCAATTAATTTGTAAAAATTGTGCGGGGCACCTTATTTGGTCGTCCCCATTTAATCTATACCCGTTTTTTTTTAAACTTTTAATTTGTACCCACTTTTTAAATAACTTCAGCTCCTCCTTCCCTCGCTGAGCTGAAGTTCACCAGTTAAGCTGAAGTTCGCCAGTTATAAAGACAAAACTTCAGCATACGGGGTTGAAGTTCTCAAATTACAAAGACAAAACTTCAGCTGAGCTGAAGTTTCCCAGTTTCCCAAGTTATAAAGACAACAACTTCAGCATACGGGGCTGAAGTTCCCCAGTTACAAAGACAAAACTTCAGCTCTAGANCAAAAGACAAAACTTCAGCTCCCCGTATACTGAAGTTTTGTCTTTGTAAATGGGAAACTTCAGCATCGTATGCTGAAGTTGTTGTCTTTACAACTTGGGAACTTCAGCCCCGTATGCTGAAGTTCCCCATTTACAAAAGACAAAACTTCAGCTCTAGAACTGGGGAACTTCAGCCCCTTATGCTGAAGTTGTTGTCTTTACAACTTGGGAACTTCAGCCCCGTATGCTGAAGTTCCCCATTTACAAAAGACAAAACTTCAACTCTGGAGCTGAAGTTGCCCAGTGTAACTGAGGGAACTTCAGCTCGTATGCTGAAGTTTTTGTCTTTATAATTGGGGAACTTCAGCTCTAGAACTTCAGCTCGCAAGCTACTTCAGGCCCGTCTACTAGTTAGCTGAAGTTTTGCGTGATTGCCTTTGCTACTTCAGCCCCGCATGCTGAAGTTATGCGCAAAAGCGGGTACGGATGCAATTTTTTTTACAAAACGGGTATAAGTTAAAACGTGGCACAAAAAGTGGGTACGGATGCAAAAACCCCATTAATTTACATGATAATAACTTATAGCTAGCTAGCCATTCTGAATCAATTGTTTTATAAATCCATTGATTTTTTTAGTTGGATTTTGGATTGAGGACAACTGTATGGATGGAATTGAGTTAACATCGAAGAAAAAGTATACTTATGTAACCACACTTTAGAATAAACTAGCATTAACGTATAAAAATGTCAGCCCCCCCGCCCCCCCTTTCTGATACAGGTCATAATTGTAAGATTAAAGAGCCACTAATTTCATATATAATATGTAGATTTTAGGTCACTAAACATAAACGCTTTTTTACTTTATAGCACCAATTTCAAAGTTTAGTCTTGTAAAAACTTTTCTATAAAGACAGTTTTCTCAGTCACAACAGCAGCAGCAGTAAGGGTTTCTACATAAAAATTATTATAATCTTGATATCCGGGCCAGCTTGTGAGCTCCTAAACTAATTCCACGGAATACATGTTATCTTCCACAAGCATAGATACTAAATAACTCTATCTATTAAGGCTTAAACAGATGAAAAGAAATCACCAAATATTTTTGTCTCGAGTGAAATTTGAACGTGAGACTACGTACACGATACTGTGCTCACTTCACATCCATCATCTATGTAATATAAGTCCAGTAAAGTTAGCAGAACTTAACAGTTTAAAAGTTAGAAATAACTCTCATTAGATAATCAAGAAACTCCAAGTTGGAAACATGCATCTAAGTCTGAACGTTTTGTTTTTTCACTTGTTTAATTATAATGTTAGAATAAGATCTTGTGGAAGTGCATGCATATTCCAAGTGGCAATTTGTTTACTATTCTGCCAATAAAAGAAGAGTGTGGCAAAAGGGTTAAGGAAGGCAAGTAACTTGCACGTAAGGAGATTGCCCTAAGAGAGTAGTGACACTTAGACAGGCAAAGTTCACTTCATGTTCTCAAACCAACCCCTAGTCAAAGGCACAACAATCTCTTTGATCCTTTGATTGATTTGCAAATACAATTGAATATGGTTCACGTCTTGCCGCCACCATTGACCAAAATATTTCCACATACTTGATTCAAGAAAAAGAATTCAGAGACATAATTAAATATTTATATATATATATATACAATTGTCATGTCCGAGATGATCGTACAGTTTAATACATTAATTAATCAGCCTAAACTGATTAGTTTGCTGATTAATACTATTACTACAACTTGCCACATTCTGTTTACTTCACTGCTCATCCGTTTGTTTTGAAACAACTCTTCCTTTTTCAATGAGTGGGGGTTGGATGACATGTTTGTCGCAATTTTGAGACCAAGCAACAACCATGTCGCAAATAAAATAATCAGTGTGTTTATTGAGAGTCTAAGAGAATCATCAAAATACCCTAAAAAAAATTATAAACAATTGACCATGTCATTGTACTACAAATAATGTCTTTACTTTATTGCAGCACCAATTGATGTCAACTTTTTCAACTCATTATTTATTATCTTTCACAATTATGAAATGATCAATAGCAGCCTGCAAGACTCAGCTCACTAGTGCGTGGGAATCTATTAAAAGTTGATCAAAAAAAGGTACTTAAAACTAGAAAAATAAATTTTGAACTTAAGACACGAATAACACAAATATTTGACATATCAATTCTCTCTGATTATCAACTTAAAAGACAAATCATCTTTCTAGTTCCTCCCTGGTAAATAAGCAGAGAAATGGGGACATTTTTGTCTAACTAAATGTTCCTCCCTTCTATTGCTTCTAGATCCGAAATTGTCTATATATGTCCAACCATAAGCCTATTACTTATTTCTTGATCCTCCGTGGCCATTTTTTTAGAACAGAACATAACAAGTACAATTCATGTACAAGTTTGGATAAGCAGAAGGCCTTGCGTAAATTTTGCTGAATTTAACTGTGAAGTGATGATGCACTAGCATAACTTACTGCACCAGGTTCTCCTTTCATGAACAATAAACCAAATTTTACCGAGGCTCAACAAACACAGAAGTTGTCCGCGCAGGCACATTAAAGCAACCCGAAGATGCATCATATGTTGAGTTCTTAACAACATCATCAGTTGAGTTCATCTGGAGATGCAAAAGTAAAATGAACATCTTGACCGTCATACAAGTAGAGCAAGTCATGCACGGAAATGAGATTGTATTAATACTTTTATTGGCTTCCTTCGACTACTTCTAGCATTGGTTCTTTTCATCTTTTGCACAAGTTAAATATAGTGAAAACAAATGTAAGACACCTGCAGTAAAGGCCCAAATCCAACCCAACAATGTCGAAGATGTTTAATTCTTCCTTCTTATACCTACATACTCAAGTACAGTATCTCTTTCTTAATGCTGATGGAAAAAGCTACTACCGGAAAAATAGACATAATACCACTTCATCCTGTTTTATATAACTTTGTCAGATCAAATACGAAATTTTAGATATTAATTTAATTTGTTTATATTAGTTATGGTGACAATATTAGAACATTAGTTTAATGAAGCAAAGTCCATTTATAAACTCCCCACAGAGGCTATAATTTGTGTTTTCGGAAGCACACTAAAAAATAAGGCATATTCAGCTATGCAACTTCAAACAAACGATTACCTGTATTGGATGCAATTGAAGAGATCTTGCTCTTAGTGCAGGTTTGGCAAATGAGACATCAGTCAGGCCGGGATTAATGATGACAACTATATAGGAATAACTGGTAAAATGAAGAAAAAATATTGTCATTCAATTTTATGATTCAGGTATCAACAGATAAAGCAGCAGTAGAAGGCCTAAAGCTGGATTAAATCTACCCACATTGGATCCAATTGAGAAAGCCCTGGAACTCCCTGATGGCCATCTTCAATGCTCATCAGTATAAGACCAGGAATCCATGACGGACCAGTATTATGAAATCTTACTCTTTCCTGGTGAAAGACGTCAATTTGTGACAGTCAAACTCTGAAGTAATTGAACAAAATTGAAGAAAAAGGAGACAAAATATTTACATATTGATACGTATTTACGTTCTAACCTGGATAGAATTGGCCGTCCTTAGCCGGAAGAGTGGTGAGGAGTATCTGATTTGCATAAGGTTCGAAAAATTTTCAACAGCTGCAAGGATATGACTTTTCTGAGGCTTGTAGGATGGATCTGCTAGTCTGGGTTTGATTCTGAATATGAAATATAAAAGTAGGACAGACTATTAGTCGGGTCACCAATTGGAAAACCATCTTGATTGTATGTATCAGAACTTCAACCAAAGAACCAGATGCAACATGCACCTTCCCTCACCCCAACCACCACCTGGCCCAAAGAAAAAGTCCCAAATCTCTCTTTTTCTTACGGGAGAAATATAAAGCTACAATGATAGCACTGAAATCACTCACAGTGGCCAGTTCCATTCATTCTTCTCTTTTGGGGGAAGACCAACACCCCAGTTGTTAGAGTTGTAGCTAAAATCCAGCCTGAAAAATCACAACATACAAGCATTCAGTGTAACATAAGAGCATTTATAAGGGAAAGCCATGAATAAAAAAAAAGTAGGAAAAGTAGATTTAGAACCAGAATATATGTCAATGCCTAAATCAGAAGTTGAACAGTAAGAAGGGACATGTCCATCACGCCAAAATCGTTTATCTGGCCTTAACTTTGCAGAGCAGAGATAGTAGTCATCTAAGATTCTAAATTAACAAAAGGCCCTTGCTGAAGAAAATAACTTGTAACAGGGAGAGGTGGCAGACCTGTTGAACCAATCACCGGAGTTGTAAGAATCACGGTCTATTGATTTTGAGCGCAGCATTTCATCTCCAGAATGGAAAAAAGGTATTCCCTGTGAAAGGTTAGCAAGTATCAGTAATGAAGAGAAATATCATAACCACACAACCTTATAAGCTAGCACGATAAATATGTATTATACTTAGTTTATCATGCAAATCGCAATAGCAAAACAGTATTTCAAATTATACAAAGTTATTCTTTACTAGTAAAGCTTATGAGTTGCAACTCATTTTATCATTGACAGAAAGAATGGTAAAACAGTAGAAAGTAGGCAAAAGTTACATTATAACACGCATAAATTCTTCGAAGGACAAACTGAGTCTGACCTGAGAAAGAGCTATTACACTGGTCGCTAAGTGGTTCATCCTGCATCTCTCCTCCACAGAAATGTGCTTTGGAGTCTATCAAAGTGAAGCGACTAATTTATACCGGAAAGGAAATAATGTGATGTATAGGTGCATATTATTCATCGAGTTCCAAACCGTGTTCTATTGGTCCTCGAGGATTTCTTGGTTATCAAAAAAGGGAAAAAAAGTGGCATATTGCAAGAGAAAAATACACCTTAAGACTAATGATGTCGAACAGTGTCTCATTGTCATGAGCAGACACATAGTTAACCTGCATATAATAAAAACTATTAAATTGTTTTGGAATGTATTACCATGTAGAACTGGGAAAATGTGTGACAAGGTTGTGATAGCGATTGCATTGTTACATAATAAAGGAGGCATAAGATATGGAATGCAATAGATACACAGCTCCTTACTGTTTCAATGGGAGAAGAAGCATATCCAACTGGCTTCCTATCATGCAATAACACTTCAGATCCTTTCACCTAGGCAAGAAGAGTAAACAGTATTCAACGTACCATCTCCAGTGTCAAGTTATGTCTACATTCTAAAAGATAAACTATAAGCATTTTCCAAGTGGAACCAGTTTATACCAGCAAATAGAGGGGCCACTCTTTTTCTTTTAATCAGATTAAATCTTCACAAGGCAGCATATTAGCAAATTCGTTATCCCTAATACTAGCTTGCTGTTAAAATGATATTTGATAGAAAGCTTAATATTTGATTTCAATAGCCACTCCAGTTGTCGTACTTCATCAGTCTCAAAAGAGATAGTTCCCTCTTGCCTCTATTAAGGGTTTATTTTAGACCAGATATTAATCTAAATGCATCGTTTGAATATTTCACATGTAAAGTTTTTTCAACTGGTAGTATTTTTCATTTGGTTTCTAAAACACTGGAGTTTTGTATCCAAAAGAAGAATCAAGAAGAAGTGTGGTAGACCATTAGGTTCCAAAGGTAACAATCCTTGAAAAGGATAGGAGCAAATGATCATAATAAGGAGGAAATGAGCTCTAGAAGAGCCCATGCCATAACATTTCATGAAACTCCATAAGAAGTTCAGGTACCTGAAATAAGGAAAGTGATGAGATCTCAACAATTTATGTCGTTTAGGAACCGATATGAAATGATCGTCGACGATATGTTTGATACAATGTAGTGCATAATATTGTAAAAGATTGTGAGGATCGGACTTGTAGTCCAGACACCTGAAGATGTCATGCCATTTAAATGTAAGTCATAACCTATATGACTCATTTGATTAATTCTATATAAAGATCCCTGAAGGATTTAAAATTCCTGAAGCATAAATTTCAAAGTCTTGAGAAATGTATTCAATCAGATTACAAAGATCTTTTTACGGTTTAAAGCAATCTAGGCGCATGTGGTATAATCGCCTTAGTGAATATTTGCTGAAAGAA
>MDKJ01109868.1:0-23866 GCA_005239525.1 Nicotiana knightiana
TATACCTAATCAAACTAATTAATAGGTAACTAATCAGACTACTAAATCAAAGATGAGTTAAGGGTGAGGAGAGGGTTGTAGGGTGAAATGTTGGGGTGGTTTGGAGATGGTCTGCCACGGTTAGGCGAGTTCCGGTGGCGGAAACCTAGGGCGGCTAGGGTTTGGTCGAGGCAGAAGAGAGAGAGACGAAGGGGAGGGGAGGCGGCTAGGGTTTGGTGGGGGATAGACTTTGATGGAATGAGGGTAGGGGTTTTTTTTTGTACAGTTATATACTAAAGGGGGTGGAGTTCCTGGCCGTCTGATCTATTTCAATCAATGGCCAGGATTCAGCCAATTAAAACAAACGGGGTCGTTTGGGTAGTGTAGGGAGCAAGCCGGGTGAGGGGATTATTGGGCTAGGTAGGTGAATAATGTAGATATAGGTTTGGGCCTCGGTATTTCTTTGCTCAGGTCCGATTTTAGGCCTAATTTTTCCTATACTAATTTTATTAATTAGCTTTTAATTAAATCATGCACTTAATAGAAAAGTGTAGTGATTAATTCTAACTTAATTTGTCTATTAATTAATTAATTTTAATATTCCTAATTAAACCCATAAAAAATAATTAATTTTAGCAATTAGTTATCAAAACTACACCACCTCAAATAATCATTATTCGTTTTGTTATTCAATTCAATTAATTACAAATAATAAATTCATAATTTCTTGATGCAATAAAAGAATGAATTATGACTACGCAAATGCAAATAGTTCACACATGCTCACAGAGGGAATATGAATCCTCAACTTAAATGCTATGTGAATTCGCATGTGTGAGGCGTATAGTTGAGGTAACGAGTATCTATGCGCCACCAAATTGTCTGTTAAACATGATCCCTTCCACGGTTTCCAATTATTTGCTTCCAAACTTAATTTTTTTATGATCATTGAGGTTTATATGTCTATTTGGATTTGTTGACTCATTGTTAAGCATTGCTTCAAGTAATTTGGAAGTGTTGGCTATTCTTTTGGTTTTGTTGTGTTACATAAGGATTGAGCTGGTTGTCAGTGTTACGATATGTATATAAATTCCGGTTGACTTCGTATGAAATGATAATTGATGAAGTTTATGAGTTTTACAGCTTCTGCTTATAATTGTTGATATACAAAAAATATTGTAAAAGGCTTGGCCTGAATTGTGATAGTTTTTATAAATAAACTGATATGATATGTCTGGTGGGAGCATGTTGCACGCCGCAACAAGGAGTGATAAGGGTGGACAGGTGGGATCGGGTTGCACGCCGCAACAGGAGAAATACGGGTGATATATATATATAGGGAGGAGCAATAAGGATAGACAGGTGGGAGCGGGTTGCGCGCCACAACAAGGAGCGATAAGGGTGAATATTTATGTTTTCTTGATTTTTGAAAATAAGGATTTGGAAAAAAATTTCTGATTTTATTTAAAAGGTTTTCATACTCTGATTTTTATGGTGATTTAAATTGAAAGTTGGAAAATTTTGAAGAGTTGATTATAGTTGATATTTGAAAAGAGTAATCCGAGTTGCTTTTGTTTATTGTTGCAAGTTACTGGTTATCGAGTTTATTATTGTTATTATTTATTTCTTGGTCTATTATATATGTTGTTTACAGGTTATGTAGTTAATGCCCTGCCGTAGCCTCATCACTACTTCATCGAGGTTAGGCTCGGCACTTACTCAGTACATGGGGTCAGTTGTACTGATACTACACTCTGCACTCTTTTATGCAGATCCAGGTACCGACCAGTGTTAGGAGATCTTAGTAGCTGAACAGTTTCTTTCGGAGACACGAGGTAGATCTGCTGGCGTCCGCAGATTCCTGGAGTCTTCTCCTTATTAGTTAGTTACTGTTTTACTTCATCCAAAACAGACATCTGTTTTCTTTCAGCCAAATATTTGTAGTATTCTTTAGTAGTTCGTGAATTGTGACACCAGACCCTGGGGTAATTTTATAGTTATCTATTTAGTTAGTGGTTCAGCTTAAGAATTTAGCTTTGTTGGTATTTGTTGATACCCAATTTTTCCCAAAATATTTTTAAAATTGCATATGTACCTTCAAAATCATGTATTAACAACGATTGGTATTTTTCTATAATTTTCTTATATTTTGTCTAATTTATCTAGGATTTTACTTCCAATAAATAATTACAAAATCGCATCACAAATAATTTCAAAAGCATTTCTTGATTTAATTTATTGTTTATGGCCCTATTTAAACCAAATTATTTTATAATTAGCCAAAATGGCATCTGTTATTGCAATTATGGCCCAAGTATATAATTTTATACTATTTTTTGACTGAAAATTAGTCATTTGTATTTTTAAATATTAAATAATTATTTTAAATTATTTTCTATGCATGAAATTCACTTTTTATAATTATTAGCTGTTTTACAAATTATTTTAATTAATTCGAATTGGGTATTTAACAAATAGCCACTTTCATTTTAATTCTAGCCTGAATTAAACCAGCCCCAAACCCAATTAAATTAGCCCAAATACCCCAGGCCCAATCCACTATCCTACCCGACCCAATTCCCATTTAATCTGGACCGTTGATCATTTTTGATCAACGGACTAGATTCATTCTTACCTTAATTAACTCTAAAGACCAACCCCTCATTTCCCTCATTCTCTCTTCCTCTCCGCCGTTACATCCTCTCATCTCTCTCAAAACTCTCTCGGCTAAACCTACTCATCGGCCGTTGGCTTGCCGGTAACTATGGTCGTTTCACCACAATCCCTAGCCCCATGGCTCCCTCACATGCCGAATTATTGCTACCCTAAGGTCCTCAAGAGAACCAGAGGCAGTTCAACTCACCCCATGGCCTTTTCATGTCGTTATCAGGCCACCCTTAGCCTGTCCGAGTAAGTTCCTTCCATCTCCAGCTAAAATCTATGGTTTCTAAGACGATTCTCTCATTTGTGGGTTATCTATCTCTGAAACCCTATTTTCAACTCTTGACGTCTTAGACCTGTATTAGATCTGAGTATATCCTGAGTTATTTTGTTTTTTTCCTTAATGATTTCTTCGATTTTTGCTAAAACGCCTCTTCGTCTTCAAACTAGGGTTTCTTGACCCCTTTTCAAAAATGATTCTTCTTCTGATATAAGTGTTATTCTATGATTTTCAATATGCTTAAGCATCTATTTAATTTTCCCCCTTTTTGTCTGACTTATTGTGTCAAAACCCTAAGTTTCTTGGTCTTAATCATGGGTTCTGAGTCTATTATTGCTTATTTGTTCATTTGATTCGTTTGCATGTCTGTTATTTATGAATTCGTTTAGAGTTTCTGTGGTTTTACCTTATTAGGGTTTTTGATTGTTGCTTCTTCCGCCTATATCATGTCTATTCTGTTAAGTCATGCTATGTTCTATGTGAATCCCTAATTTTGTGTGATTTTCACCCTATTTGGCTTATTAGGGTTTCTGATTTTGCCTATTTCTGCCTATTATGTGTTTATCTCGCTTATTCTCAGAAGTTTGTGTTCATCAGTACTATGTTCCAGTTTGAATCCCTGATTCTATGTGATTTTTACTTTACCGTACCTATTATGGTTCTGATTCTTGCATTTGTCCTACCTATTGTGGGTTTATTCTATGCAATTTGTGTTCATTCCCCTTAATCAATACTACTCATGTTTGAATCCCTAATTCGATGTGATTGATACCCTCAATTCTCTATTGATTTCAACCTCTAAAATATTTTCTTGCCTTATTTTATGGGCGATTATGCTGTCAATCGATTTTTTAAGTACTTTCCTTAATTAGATTTGTTGAACCTAGCCTCTATTACATGTCTTATACTTCTATATGCTGAGATTGTTTCCTTATGTGTTATATTCCAATCACATATGGTACCCTTCCTTATTTATTACATGTTTATTACCGTTTGAAGTTAACTCTTTAATTGAAGGGAGAACTTACATTGATTTTATGCTGATTGATTCTGATTCCCCAATCACTACATGACTTTGATTTTTACCTTATTCTCTACCTAGTTTCAAACTATATATACATTTCTCTTTCATTCACTCAACACACGAGCACATTGGTTCAAAAAGCTCTCTCTCTCTCTCACTCAAAGCTTTCTACTCTCTTTCTGTGTTACTATTATTCTGTGTTAGCCGGCTGCAAGCCAAGGCTAACTATTGTGCTCTCCTGTCCCTTCACTTTTGTGTTTACTATCTTCGTTACTGGTATATTCTGATTTCAATTCAAGTCCCAAACCAATATGTTTTTTTTACTTCTTCAGTTTATCATGTTTCTAATATGTTTCTATCTTTGGTTGTGTTATTCATCATGCCACTAATATGTCTAATTTATTGCTTTATCAGCATGCTTCTGAATATGTCAAACCCTTTTAGATCAGCCTGTTTATGAACCCCCTTTGTAGTATACCTCAATGTGACTCTGCCTTACTTATGTTTTCCCTGATTTCTATCATGAACCTTTTTGTGCAAAGCAGTTAGCTATCCTGAGTTGTCTGATCCTGTGTTGGTTCTGAGATTCATGATATGCTGATACCCTAAACCCCTATAAGAATTTTCATGCTCCTGTAACTATGTGTGCACTACATGTGTTCTATGTGTCCCCAATTCCCATCACCCCTATGTGTAGGTTTGTTCTTCCTGTTTTGGTTCTGTGTTCTTTAAGTATTGCTAAGTTTGGTTTTGGCTCTATGTTTGATCTGCTGTTGTTTAATTATATAACTCTCTCTTTTCAAAAGTTGTTTTACTGAATGACTCCCTCTTTTATTTCACTAAATTGTTTCAAGCAAATCTCTTTTAACACTGTTTTCTTACTAAAACCTTTTCAAAACTATATCAAGCACTCTCACTCTACTCTTAGGTCCTTAAGTTCTGCCCCTCTAATGTGTGACTGCTTAGGTATCCCTATGAGATCCCTCTGAACTATGATGCATTAGAGCTGGCTCTTCCACACTGCAATTACTCAATTATGGTTGTGAAATCTGGGTGTGAGCACTGCCCGGGATCCCTTGAGGTCCTTAGGGAACTATGACACACCCGGATATGAGAAAGGCTATGAAACATTTGGGCATTTGAGGTTTTGAGAATCTGGGCCTGTTTTCAAGCTCTCTATAGTGTAACTTATTTTTCTTTATCTATTTATGTAATTCATTCACATTGGTTTGTAATAATTGTTGTAAACGAATATTGGGGATTGATAGTGAAAAGGGGAGGGTAGCCATATCTGTTGTCGATATCATGTGATGACCCAAAAGGTCATCTCGTGTAATTTTAGCTAAATCTGTGTTCCTAGGCCGTGAAAACCTCCTTATATCTCACCTCGATTTTGCATGCGCAGCCCGAGCGTATAGCTGGGAAGCCGTTATGTGAAAAACTGATAAAAATGATATTTTTGTGTTGAAATTTGAATAAAGTTGGCTTTCATCAAAATTTTTGGTAAAGGGGCATGGATCCGTAATTTGATCATCCCGGAGAGTCCGTAGGAAAATATGGGGCTTACGCGTATGCCCGGAATCGAATTCCAAGGTCCCAAGTCCGAGAAATGAATTTTAAAGAAAATTATTTTCTATAAAATATAAAGGTTTTTGAAAATGAGATTTGATGTGAAACCGGGCCCGTATTATGGTTTCGGAGCCCGGACAGGTTCAATATGATTTATATGAGTTATCTGTAAAATTTGGTATGAAACGGACTTAGTTTGACGTGATTCAGACTAAAAATTGAAA
Organism: Nicotiana knightiana; assembly: GCA_005239525.1. Classification (NCBI taxonomy): domain Eukaryota; kingdom Viridiplantae; phylum Streptophyta; class Magnoliopsida; order Solanales; family Solanaceae; genus Nicotiana; species Nicotiana knightiana. The sequence goes on from MDKJ01109868.1 coordinate 5,738, forward strand.
ATTTGGGAGTTAATGAAGTTTTGAGAATTTTTATAAATTTTGAGGTTTAATTCGATGTTTATGATGTTAATTTGGTGTTTTAATTACCCGAATAAGTCTGTAGGATGTTTTTGAGGTTGTGTGTATGTTTAGTTTTGAACCCCGAGGGCTCCGGGGAGTTTCGGGTAGGTGTCGGAGTGCTAAATTGTTGAAATATTTGATGTTTTGTGATGTTTCTGGTGTTTGAGAGTTTGTACTGTGCGAACGCACGAGACCTCATGTGAACGCACAGAGTAATCTGGGTAGGGGGTTGGGTAGTGCTGTGCGAACGCACCCAACCAGGCGCGAACACATAGGGTTAGAAGGGGGCTGGGGCTGGGGAGCAAAACACACTATGCGAACGAACTAGTGTGTATGCGATCGCGGAGGGTCAGGGGGTGGTGGCCTGTGCGAACGTGGGCCCCTTGCCGCGAACGCAGTGAGTTATTTCGCTCAGTCATTTTAAATACCAAAAATAAAACCCATTACGGGATTCACCCCATTTTTCTCAAACTTCTTCTTCCCCAACCATCTTAGGCGATTTTGGAGCACCTTTTTCCCCCATAGCTTCATAGGTAAGTAATCCTAACTTCATTTTCTTCCATTTTCATCAACAATTATTAGATTCTAGGCCTAAAATCTGTGAATAAAAGGGTAGAAATCGGGGTTTTGGGTAGAGTTAGGGCTTTTTGGATTTTTGGGAATTTGACCTCATTTTGGGGTCGGATTTCAAAACAAATTGTATATTCGGGCTCGTGGGGGAATGGGTGATCAGGTTTTGGTCCGAACCTGGTGTTGGGACCAAGCGGGCCCGGGGTCGAATTTCGGAAATTTTGGAAGAATGTTGGAAAATCTATAATTAGGCTTTGGAATTGAATTGTTGAATAATTATTGATATTATTGAGTCGATTATGTCTAGATACGATTGTTTAGGAGTCGAATTCGAGAGGAAAAGGGGTGGTAGAGGCTTGATTTGCATTCTTGGAGCCGATGTAAGTGTTTGGCCTAACCTTAGCTTGAGGGAATAGGTATAGAGTCTTATTTTCTATGTGTTATTCCATGTCCAACGTATAGGTGAGGTGACGGGTACCTATATTTTCTGGTCAAGTATGTCCGTGAGTCGAACTTGATGAATTTCATAGTGTTCTTTTATATTCTCTGTGTTATGAATTAATTGTTATTCTGGAAGTGATACATTGAGGATATATCATGATGTAGAATGTTATTGATTACTCGTTCGGTTGAGGATTATTTGTTAAATTATACCTCTGAGTGAGAATGGTTATAGCTGAGTCCCTTGCCGGGACGATAGAATCCTTGTTGAATATTTATGTGCATTTGAGGTTTCTATTTGTTGAATTTTCCTGTCAAATTATTGATTTTATACATGTTATGCACGAGGGGACATTCCGTGCCGAGTGACTGTAAGGTTATGCACGAGGGTACATTCCGTGCCGAGTGACTTATCTATTTATGCACGAGGGGACATTCCGTGCCGAGCGATTATTTATTTACGCACGAGGGGACATTCCGTGCCGAGTGATTGTGAGGTTATGCACGAGGGGACATTCCGTGCCGAGTGATTATTCATTTATGCACGAGGGGACATTCCGTGCTGAGCGATTGTGAGGTTATGCACGAGGGGACATGTCGTGTCATTTCTATTTATCTACTTGTTCAGAGCTGTTAATTCTTGCTGTTATTTATACATTCCAATTGTTATCTTGTTCTGTTGTTTCAACTAGTTGTTACCCTTTGTCCCCAACATGTTCTCCCCCGTTGTTGTATTTACTTGATTATTTCCTGTCATTATTTCCTGTATACTATTGAATTGCACAGGTGTGGTCGTGTCCTAGCCTCATCACTAGTTCGCCGAAGTTAGGCTCGGCACTTATTCAGTACATGGGGTCAGTTGTACTAATGCTACACCTGTACTTCTTTATGTAGTGCAGATTATGGAGCCAGACCCAGTGGACATTGAGCGAGGGAGTATCCTTCAGTCCACGTCGACACCGAGGTAGTCCTGCAGGCGTCCGCAAGCCTTGTCATCGCCATCTATTTCTTTCCTTATGTCTTATCTTGTATTTCTAGACATCTACACTTGTTTATTTCAGACTCGTGTTTTTAGTAAATCTTAGACTGTCCGTGAAATTGTGACACCATTTCTGGGGGTATGATTAAGGAAATTTCATATGATTTATAATTTAAGTTGTTGAATTTTCTTAACATCCGCCTTCTTATTTCTATTTGTTCTTGTATTTTCACTTTTTTAATGCTAAATAACAAAGGAATAAATCAGAAATACCAGTAATGTTGGCTTGTCTAACGGGTAAAACGTTAGACGCCATCACGGCTTGAAGGTGGGATTTCGGGTTGTGACATATCAATGGGGTAGAAACCATGCCTTAGGCTTACATTTCTATGTGCGCATTAGAATCCATGTTTAGGACCAATACATTCTAAGCATGTCATGCATTAGATATCATGTTCTTAGGTTTACTGTTTCAGCATCTCATTTGACATTATTTTCATAACTTTGAAATCCTACTTCTAGGCTAAATAACAACATTAACATGAAAATTGTTTCTACTGCATATTCTGAAATCATGCTATAACTTTCTGTGCATCTAGAAATCATGTTTTTTTAGGGATTTTGCATATAAATCATTCTGCATCTTATAATGTTCATACTAGATACCCTGTTTTAGGATCTCACTAAGTCACACCTAACTAAACTATTGATGCATGAAAAAAAGAACATAAGACAGTCTCACATATGATTATTCTGTGTTAGTAAAACTGGTAATAACCCCTGTGTCTTTGAAACACTTAGAACAACATGCTTTTGGTAAAACAACTTCGAAACTGTTTTAATAATTCTGGTAACTATTGTGCATTCCCCCACTCCTAGGCAAGCCTTAGGTAACCAACTTTTATAAAACTGGAAAAATATTGCTTTTGTGTTTACTGCCTAATGGTTAACAGGCTTAAAATCAGTAGGCAAACTGGTTAGGGCCCCTTCTTCTGGGTTTATAAAATAGAACTGCATATCTTCTGTGTTTTGATATTCACTTAGGCATCATGTTTTAGGATCTTGTCTAATAATACTGCTCTTATTTGTGTTTGAGTCGTGTTGTTTACATGCATTATCTTTGGAGGTAAATCTGAGCCTCTTAATTATTTTTCCCCGCCTTTATTTGTTCAAGTCTTATCTGTTCTTGCCTGTCGCCTAGTATTTTCTCCTTTCAACCTTAGGGGTCTGTTTAGAACTGCCTTTAAGTAGAGTTCCTAATCTCCTCCAGGACCATTAAGAAGGGACGGGTAACAACACGCATAGAGGTCGTTAAATAAACTCGCTTAATAACCACTAAGGGATGGGAAAGGGTAGACATAGATATGATAGTCAGTGTGCTAATGCCACGTGTAGCCCCTCTTTTGAGGAGTGATTACCGGGCATTGTACTGATGTGATCCTATAGGATAAACAACCAGGACCCACTATCCCTTACATATGTGTGTTTAGATCATAACTCTTTCAAAACCTTATATGTGTGCCTAGACTCTAAATCTTTTAATCTGTAGCACATATATGTGCTTAGACTGTAAATCTTCTCAAAAACCTTTATTTGTTTACCTATGTGCTTTTATTGCTTATGTGCTACCTGTTTTAAAGTTCACAAAGTTTGTTTGGTCAGGAACCATAGTTGTGGACTTCGAGGGGTGCCTAACACCTTCCCCTTTAAGTAATTTCAAGCCCTTACACTATCTCTGGTTATCCAATCTGTGTTTGTAAATGACCCTTAGTAGGTTCCCTAACGCACCTTAATTCGTTAGGTGGCGACTCTTCAATTCCTTATCCCTTTCCCAAAAGGAAACGAGTTGTCCCAATAATGTCGAATACCCTGACCGACCCGAAAGGATAGGGGGGAGAGACAACATGGCGACTCTGCTGGGGATTTATCTAGGCTTTTACCCTTTCAAACTGCTTTGTGAACTTGTCTTTACTTTGTTAATACTTGCGACCTTTCCCTTTCCCCCTTTATGTGCAATTAATTGTTTATCGCTTTCAAGTACTTGTTCTTTTCAAAATCAAAACTGACATGTTTCTTTTTGTTTTCCTTTGTAGCTGCTTTTCAATCATAACTGTTGTATTTACCACTTTCATAACGTGCAAATACATGACAACATGCTTTTATTGCTCATTTATTGTTGCATAATCATGCTCAACATAATATTCCACTCGTGCCTATACAAATCCTATAGAAACTCTTGATGAGTGGTTGTGCTCTTCCATTTTATATCACCCCTAAATTTGGAAAGGGTTATTTGCAGTAAAACTAGTCGATCAGCGGTGCAGTCGACGATTCCGTGCCTTTCCCCCTCAAGTTGTCCGCTTGAGGGTACCAGTCTAAAACCCTATAGAAACCTTACTCTGTTATATTGTACATGCATCATGGTCAAACCTAGCCGGGTTAATGTGTCATCCACACAATAACCCTTTAAGACAGCCTTATCCAAAAGTCCACCCGATTTTTCCTAATCCCAACAGACGCAATCACATTTTGTGCATTTATTTGGAGAACTAAATGCATGTATGCTAATCATAAGTGTATAAATAGTCGAGTCTGGCGGGGTTAAAGGTCTAACCTTATCTATTTTGCAGAAAATGAGGCACGAAGTCCCGAGGTTCGACATGGTCCAAAGAATACCACCAGTGTTGCTGGATTGGTGGGAAGACCTTTCGCCAAGTGACAAAGACCATGTGAAGAGGGTCCTCAAAAACTTACCCTCTTTACTGGATATCCAACCAAACACTATGTTGATCGAAGCAGCCACTATGTTCTGGGAGAGAGAAAGGTCCATATTCCGTTTCGGCAACATAGAAATGACCCCCCTCTTGGAGGAGATAGGGGGCTTCGCAGGATTACCTTAGGACAACCCAGGTTTGTTGGTGCCGGAAAACCGTGCCGCTGGGGGGTTCCTGAAAATGATGGGTTTGAAAAAGAAAGATGATTTAGAGTGCCTGACAGAGTCCTACATACCTTTTGACTATCTCTATGAATGATACGGCCATAGAAATCCTATCGTATTTTCCACAATGAGTTATCTATTACTTCCTTGGTTCATATTCACCGCAGGGTTTTTGTGTTCGTTGTTTGCTTACTGGGTATGATAGTATTTCCAATCAAAGGAGATAGGATTCAAACTAGACTGGCTATGGTAGCCAAAACCTTAATGGAGGGGATCGAAGGGCAAACATATACCATTATCCCTATGACCATAGCAGACATATACCGAGCCTTGGACCGCTTCCAGAAGGGGTTCAAACACTTTGAGGGTTGCAATCTGCTACTACATGTTTGGTTATTGGAGCATCTCCAAAGGGGTCAATATCGTCAAGAATTTCTACGAAGGGCGTGGAATGATCATATAGCCTTCCATCACCCTAAGAGAATGACCTACATCCCACACAGGTTTTCTCAACTGGAAAATGCTACAGAATGGGCGCAGTTTTTTGACAATTTGACCGAGGACCAAGTTCAATGGATGTTCGAATGGTTCCCTACCAGTGAATTCATCATCAGATCGAGAGATGCTCCACATCTGGTGTTGATCGTTTTAAGAGGAATATACCCTCACGTTCCCATCTGGGTTATGAGACAGGCAGGTAGGAAGCAAGTTATACTGCGAGTCTTTAAAATGAGCCATTACAGGGCAGATTTTCAGGAAGACGACATCCCGTATAAATGTGAAGCTCAGCATATGTGGAATCTAAAGAATATTGTAGAAAAGGACACCATCAAGCCTGAAATATACCACGCAGGGCATGTACGCCTTTACATATCATGGCTGGAAGACAGCATAGCAGGGATAGTTGAGCCGGGAATCGGCAGAAACAGGGTCATAGATAAAGCGACTGAGGCTCAAGTGAAATACAATAAACTGCGCAAAAGGGTTCGTGAGTCTGAGGCCGAGCATCTGGAGTAACACAAGAATGATCTGGAACTGATCAATGAGTGGAAGGAAAGGGCTATCAAATCGAATGAAAGGCTGGAATATTTGGAGCAGGGTCTGATGGAGCTAGAGGCGAAGATGAAGAAAAGGGTCGCCGACTGCCAGAATGCTGAGGGAAACGAAAGAGGGCATCTAGCAAGGGTATACCTGTTGTTGGGCATGAACGGCCTGTGGAACCTGATTGACAGAGCCAAGAAGATCGAGCCTGGGAAAGGTCCTTCTGGGACCAAGTAGTCTAGGTTTCCTTTTCATTGCTTTTTCAAATGTAATAAGGCCAAGTGCCATTAGTGACTTTATTTCCTACTTGTCATTTTAGTGTCGTTTTGGATTCGTCTAGTTTACATTAATGAAATGAGGCATTTTGGCATCTAATTTCTCCAAATCAACTTGTCGCTAGGCTTACCTCGGGCACAATGAGGCTCCCAAGTTAGGACACGATTTTATTCCTGCACTATGTGTTTAAATACTGCAATATTTTCTCATGATCCTCACTGACTTGGCTACCTTTGATTTTTTTTTGTTTCTTTCTTTTAATTATCCCCCCCCCCCCAAAGGTTGGTTCGTGCATTCTGGCATCATCATCATATCACACAAGATCCAGGGGCCTTCCACCTCCTCCTCCTAGTCCACCTAAAGGCGAAGGCAAAGGCAAAATGGAAGATTCAAGCAACATCAGACAAGAAAACACAATGACAGCTGAACGAACAGAAGCCACTAAAAATCAAGGCACTCAAGTTCAGAATGAGGTTATGTCACAACTCGAGCAAAGGTTGTTGAAACTCCAAGGGGAGCTTGAGCATGTCCGGAACTTGGAAAATTTATCCTTCTCACTCAGTGTCCCAGATGTCACTCAAAATCCCATACCTCCTTAGAACACCCCAAACAAACATCCTCCCACAACTCATCATCATACAACTCCACCGAAAAATCAAATTACCCCACCACAGCACCAACACAACACTTGCCACACTCCGAGAAATACCCCACTGATCATCCCTGAACCACAAGTGACCACCTCTATGCTCAAACACCAGGTCATCAGAACAACCACATATACGTGGAGACTCTACCTCACTCTACCCAACACGTTTCTCACACACCTGAATCCAGTGAGAAGGATATACTCATTAAGAATTTGGTCGAGGAACTCAAGAAGCTGACTAGTCGAGTTCAGGGCGTTGAAGGGAGTAAGGGAATCGAAGGATTGAACTACGAAGATCTCTGCATACAGCCCGATGTTGAACTACCGGAGGGTTACAAACCTCCTAAGTTCGAAATGTTTGATGGTACAGGTGATCCCAAGGTCCATCTAAGGACCTATTATGATAAATTGGTTGGTGTAGAAAGAGACGAGAAGATTCACATGAAATTGTTCACGAGGACCCTCACAGGAGATGCTTTATCTTGGTACATCAGCCAAAACCCTAAGAAGTGGTCCGACTGGGTAAGTATGGCATTAGACTTCATGGAACAGTTCAGGTTCAATACGGAGAATGCACCAGCTGTGAGCATGTAATTTTTCACCTACTAAATACTCCTACAAAATTGAATAATATAAATTGATTTTATAAATTTTGTTGAATTTTAGTGTTATTTGTGAATTGTTTTGCAATGCATAATCACAATTCGCCTCTTAAAATTATTAAATAATTTAAAGTTGCATAATTAAGTGCATCATTATCATCAAGGAATTACGAATTGATAATTAATTGAATTGATTAATAACAAAATACGATCATTTGACATAAGGTAGATTTAATGGTTAATTTCTTAATTCAAGTGTGAAAATTTATTCTTTAAATGATATGAGTGTTAAATTAATTATTTTACTCTTAATTAATTTATCAATTTATAATTAGACAAAACTAAGTTACAATTAATCACTACATTTTGTTATTAGGTTTTAGTTTAATTACATTTAATGAATTAATTCAACATAGACTCAAAATCGGACCTGGGCTAACTTTCCCAGGCTCAAAAAATAACTCACCAGGTCCAGCCCAATTAACCCCTAACCCGGCCAACCCAGACCACCTAAACGACCCCGTTTCTACCTCTCGCCATCCCAGCCGTTGGATCATTTTGATCCGACGGCTCACAACTCCACACCCCCTCCACTATAAAACTGTCCAAACGCTCACCACCCCCCTCATTCCATCAAAAGTCTAACCCCCCAAACCCTAGAACCGCATCCCCTCCCCTTCGTCTCTCTCTCTCTTCTGTCTGACCAAACCATAGCCGCTCTAGGGTTCCGCCGCCCGGAAATAGTCTACCGGCGGCGGATCACCTCCAAACCACCCCAAAATTTCACCCTATGACCCTATCCTCACCCTTAACCCCATCCCACCATCAGTTTCCCCAAAAACTCACCCAAAATCGACTGATTTTTTATCTGAAAAAAAAAAAAAAAAAACCTAAAACCTATGTTCTGGGGATTTCAAACGCACTTTTGGCTCAAACCCACATGATTCGAGTGCTCTTGATAAGAGAAATCGATTCATGTTAGTTTGAGTCATTTTCAAACCCCGCCGAAATCCGGCCAAGATTCCACAACCTCCCATTTTCCGGCCACACATTTTTCTACGGGTTTTCTTCTTCTTCTTTCTTTTCTTTTTTATGAATTATCAAAACGAAAACAATGTTAAATCCTGTTCTCATTAATTTCTGTTTATGTTAGGTTGTTTTTATTATTTCGAGTATTTGTGTTTTCTCCTTGTTCTTTATTTGGATTATATGTTATTTTCTGTATTTAAACCTAAACTGTTTTTGTTGATTTACCGTTGGTTGCATTAATTTATTCTGTCCATAAACTCTTCTTCTCTTTGTTGTCTTGGTACGTCATTGACACATGAAACCATGCTAGCTATTGCAGTTCTATTTTGTCTCCTTTTCCTTAATGATCTGCATCTAATGGTTTGCTAAAAGAAAAAACTAGGTTAATCCTGTTTCTATTAACTTCTGATTTATATTATCTTATTATGTTATTCAATTGTATATCAAGGACAAAGGAACTGAACTTGTTATAACTGTTCTTAGTCGATTCAGTTTGTTCCATTGGTGTTGTCTTGAATTAACAAGCATATTTTTTAGATATCAGAATGATCGGCCAAGTTTGAATTTTTCTTTACTGATAAAACAAGATTCTGTCCCTTTTTGTGTGATTAGGTAAGGGTCATATTATGGTGTGAATTGTCTCTATGATTCCATGATTATTTTTGCTTAGACTATCTGTTGTATTCTCTGCTTGCTCTTGATTCATAATTAGTGAGTAGATAGCCGCTTGAACGCACTGTTTCTCAAGCATAATTGGCTTTGATTAGTTAATTGATTAAGAAACTAGTTAATCCTATGCCTCAAGTCTAACCTAATTAACATCGGTTTGTAAAAAGGATACCTGTTAATAATACCAACCTGGGCTATTGACACCCTGAATAACCAGCCAAGTCCTAGGTACTAATTAAGATAATTAAATAGGTTTGGTCAATTAACGCAAGTCAACTAACCTAAGTAAGAGAATCAGCTGATTAGTCTTAATTACACTAAGATCTAGCTAATAATACTTATCAGTCCTAGTTAACTAAGGAACCTGACTAGTGTTAGTTAACTATAGTTAAATGATAACCCAAGTAAGTAACCCTGGTTACCTCATGGTAAATAAAGGAACTTCAAGGGGTACATTAGGTAACTCAGTTTAGGAAATCAGGCTCTTAAGGTTAAAAGGGTATTTTCTAAAGAGGAAAGTTCTAGAATAGGGGCAGTTGTCCCAAAGATAGGGTTGACAGTTGCCCTAATGTACTATTAAGTGATGTTTTTCAGCTTTGGATAGGGAATATTCAAAATAATATCCCATTCCCAAATATCCTATAAATAGACCCTCTTTTTAGAGGTGAGGGGGACATTTTGGACACTTTTTGAGCTGCTGGAATACATAATCCTCCTTTTTCAGAAATACTTTTTCCATTTAAAAGGTTTTGAAAAAGAAGAGTATTATTAGAAAAATCTGATTTCCTTTTGAAAAACAAGTTCATAAGTAGATGGCCTAGTTCAGTTGCTATCTTCTCTTTTCTGAATTTTGAGTTTCTAGAAGTTTTCTTTCAAACATTCATACTCAAGATTTCTGGGTGTATTCTTGCTGGACTGTTTGGTTTTCTTTGGGGTTTCTGTTTGCCGTTGCTGATCTCTCTTCTTTCTTGCTGTTCATTTTCATACTTGACCCTTATTTGGTCAAGTCTCTTTGTTGTTTCTCTCTTAAAAGGTATGTATTAACTCATCTCTTCTTAATGAAATTTCTTGAACTAGAATCTTCATCTTCTTCTCCCTGCTTAAACTAGTTGTTCTTGATGAATGAGGTTATCTCTTCTGCTTTATATAAATGTGACTGTATAGATGTTTATTAGCATATTAATGAACCTGTGAATGTGATAAATATTATTTTATTGTTGGTATTTCTTTGCTGAAATATTCTGTATATTTCAGGATAAATGTATATAAATATGGTGAATACTCATAGTTCTATATTAGGAAACAAGCTGCATTAGGATGTTGAATCTGACCTTCTCTATGGTTAGGTTCTATTAATAAGAATGCAAAAATAGGCTTTAAATTGAGTCTCTTTGGTTAATAAAGAGATTCAATAAGCGAGTATCTGGATAGTTTAGGATGTTGGTATTAGGGTAGATGAATATGACTTCTTAATAGTCAAATTCACCCCTTAGTAGTGCACAAACATTAGTATGATTGGCTGAAGTTTACCCTTTAAAAGGTATAAAATATGTAATTAAGAAAGGCATTAGAGAGAGGAATCTAAACCCTTGAATGATCAGATTCATCCTCTAAAATGCCAAAATAAGCAAGCCTCTATATGGTTTGGAATTATGTTAAGTTAGCACTAGGGTAGATGAATCTGACTTCCTAATAGTCAAATTCACCCCATTGATAGTGCATAAACATTAGTTTAGCTTGCTGAAAATTATCTTTCAAAGGGCATAAGTGTGTAATAAGAAGGAGCTTTAGGAAAGTGAATCCGAAATCACAAAATGGTCGGATTCACTCCTCAAAATGCCCATAGCAGTCAAAACATTTGAATAAATGCTTGCTAAAATCTGTTGCATAACATAAAGATAATTGTTAAGAGTCTAGGAAAAGTGATATCATTGGATTGGAATCTTACCCTTTCTATGGTTAGATTCAGTCCATAAAAATGCATGAACATATTTTGTTCTCCTAGGGCATCATTAAGGTTGAATCTAACTTCCTCTTATGGTTAAATTCATCTCACAAATGCCCAAAGGTCTGTTGTTAATACTGTCCAAGTACTCAAACCTTGGACTTACAATTTTAGATTAACATTGAAAATACAGATTCCAAAAGTCTCTGAAGGCTGGCTCGCACAAGAGCAGTTCTGCCCCTTCTTTATTCTTGTTACTCATTGTTTTCATCTTTTAGGAAATTGTATTTCATAAGGAAATGAGGATGTAATACTATAATTCTTGTATTTTTAGTTGTAAATATGGACTGTAAACTATTTTAGCTTTTCTTTTCGTCTTCTTCTTTTACTTTTCTTGCTAAATCCAAAATCAGGCCAGCTTGATGAAATAGCCCATTAGGGCTTTAATCAGGCTTAGCTCCCTAGGCTATTGGGCCATAAGGGAGCAGGTAGGCCCAACAATTAGAGTTATTTGCTCTAAGAAGTAGCTTAATAACAGTAGATAATTAGATCAAAAGCATGAATTTGTACTCGAATTAGTCTATACGAAGTCTCTTCATAATATTAGCTGAATTTCCAAAATCAGTTATCTTAACAAAAATTAGTAACTCAAAACATCTTTTGATTCATCTCAAATTCTGCAGCCTGTCTGAAATAGATAAAGCTTAATACATATGAATCATGAATTCAAAAGACATGTATTTAGGCTACTGGAGTTGTTAAAAATCATTAAGTTAGCAAATCGAAATTGGTAAAAAAAACTGTTTGTACCACGTTCTCTTTAAGGTTATAAAATTTTGTTTTAAAGTTTACCAAATTCGAGCAAGATCAGTGACCAAAAAGGCTCTTGCATATCTGTATAAGCGTGTGCAAATATATATATCCATGAATGATGTGTATTGTGTTAGCATATTCCTACTTTTATTAGTCTGAAATATGGATTGTTTTAAGTCTTGCGAAACTCTGTTTGTTGACCTATCATGAAGTACCCAAATTAATCAAAGGATTCACCCTTATTGCAAAATTAGTCACAATTAGGATTGGCCAAAGAGTTAAATGATAAAATTGGGCTAAAATATGGCCATAACCCAAAACATATTACCTTTAGGCTTTTGAACATCATTTTAGGTAATCCTTAGGTAGAATGAATACCTTTACTTTGAAACTTGACAAAAATTGATCATTACCCCAAAATTACAATAAACTACACTCGTAAGTGGAAACTCATGCCCCCGACCCTTAACTCTAAATAACTAATAAAAAATACACATAGCAATCACGGGTGCATTTGATGTGACGTTTTTCCATGTGCTAAAAAACAACAAGTGTACGCCATTGTAACTTGTCCAAGATAAATCCATAAACGTCCTAATCGATCTTAAAACTAAAACGCTCTTTCGAAAATAGAAAACTCGAACATCGCCACAAATGGGCATTATAAAACCGTCACGACCATAGTCTTGACTACGTAATCTACACGCGGGTGCGACAACTCATGTCCCCGTCTTCAACTTCAAACTATAATAAAAATCACATGTTGTAATTACGGGTGCATTTCATGTGGCTTAGTTATAATGTGCACAAAAATAAATAAGTGCACGACATCGTGACTTATTTCAAGATAAATCCATGAATATTAAAAGCGGTTTTTAAAAAGTGAAAAAAAAAGGATAAAAAGCACAATAGGTTTAAAATATATAAATAATTAGGCCAAATATTAATAGTTAAGCGATCGTGCTAGAACCACGAAATTCGAGAGTTCCTAACACCTTCTCCCGGGTTAACAGAATTCCTAATCCGGATTTCTAGTTCGCCGACAATTTAAAACAGAGTCAAAATTTCCTCGGTTTGGGACTTTAAAATAAAACAGTGTCCGGAGCATCGTCAAAAATTCGAGTGGCGACTCTTAAAACTAAAATAAATCCAAATTCGAATAATGTCACTTTAATTGGAAAAACTCCCTTATTTTCATTTCATTAATTCGGGGTAGTGAAAAAAGGAGGTGTGACACCAGACGTGTTCTACATCCATAACCTTAAAAAGAAGTGCACTGAAACTCTTCGCGAGTATGACGCTCGCTAGAGATCTGAAGTAGCCAAGGTCAGGCCTGCCCTAGAGGAAGAACAAATTAACAAATTCTTCGTCCGGGAACAGGACCCGCAGTATTATGAGAGGCTAATGGTGATTGAAAACCACAAATTCTCTGACATCATCAAGCTGGGTGAGAGAATTGAAGAAGGTATCAAGAGTGGAATGGTCACTAACTTTGAGGCACTACAGGCCACCAACAAAGCCTTGCAGTCTGGTGGTATATCCAAGACAAAAGATGCAGGAATGATAATGGTTGCACAGGGACCCAAATCCCCGTTCGTATACTGAACTTCCCCACTCACCTATCAAGCATCCTCGCCCACCTATCAGTCAGCACCTCCGCCTACATATCAGCCATTTCCATCGTCTACATATCATCCTACTTCCCCCAGATATTCCTAACCAGCTCCTGTTTATCATACCTACAACTCTCATCCATCTCACTTCCAATCACCCACTGCTCGCCAAAATTTCCCGAGACCTCGACCCAACTTTGATCGCAGACCTCCTAAACAATACACTGACGTTGCTGAACCTATCGACCAGTTGTATGAAAGATTAAAAGTTGCTGGTTATGTCACTCATATCCCTGCTATAACCCCTGAAAATCCATCCCAATAGGTCAATCCAAACAAGACCTTTGCATACCATTCCGGCATGAAGGAACATACAATTGATGAATGTAGCTCATTGAAGGATAAGATCCAGTCTATGATTGATAACAAGGTCATCCAAGCAAAGGAAGCTGCTCCCAATGTTCGCAACAATCCACTTCTAGACCATAGGGGTGTCAACATGATAGAGATAGAAGAATATTGGGACCCAGAGGGGTCTATCGTGTTTATTACAGAAGGTGATGACCCAAAGAAGCCAGCAGTCACTCTTAATCCCATCATAGTCTAGATTCAGCCATCCGAAGACGTCGAGGTAACTGCGTCACTCCCATTCAAGTTTGAAACAGCACCACCTGTAAACACACATTTGTCGTTCGAGGTTGAAGTTATGCCGCCTGCTAAGGTACCCATTCCATTCGAAGTGAAAGGAGCTGCACCAATCATAGTGACAGTGTCAACCACGCCACCTTTCAACGACAAGGATGTACCTTGGGATTACACGGCTGAAGCAAGAAGAAAAGGTAAAGTCAAGATAGAAGAAGCTGGTGTTGCACAGGGGATGACAAGGACCGGCAGGGTCTTTAGACCTGAACACTTGGTAGAGTCTATCAAGAATGCTTCCAACAGGCCACCTGTCATTGACACAGGCCCAGATGATCATTGGAGGAAGGTGCAGGCCAGGGAATACTCAGTCATCGATCATCTGAACAAAACTCCAGCCCAGATATCCATTCTGTCATTGCTGCAAAATTAAGAGACAAATAGGAATGCTTTGATGAAAGTGTTGAACGAAGCATATGTGCCAAATAACATAACTAGTAGAGAAATGGCCAATATGGTAGGTCAAGTAATGGAGAGTCACAAGATCACTTTCCACGAGGACGAGCTACCTCTTAAAGGCCTAAGTCATAACAAAGTACTCCACATCATTGTGCAATGTGAGGACTACTTCATCACCAAGATTCTGATCGACAGGGGATCCAGCCTCAACATCTGTCCGTTGACAACACTCAAGAAATTGAGCAAGGGGTTGTACGAGATCAAAGAAGGATCTATGAATGTAAAGGCTTTCGACGGTTTTTAGAGGTCTACCATTGGTGAAATCAGTCTTTGCCTGCAGATGGGACCTACATGGTTCGAGGTTGAATTTCAGGTGATAGACATATCGGCAGCATATAACCTGTTATTTGGGCGGCCATGGATACATGTCGCTGGGGCTGTGGCATCAACATTGCATCAGGCAGTGAAATTTGAATGGAACCACCAGGAAGTAATCATCCACGGAGATGGAAGAAATCCTATCTATAGTCTCCATACCATCCCGGTGATTGAAGGTAGAAGAAGGCTGGTTGGAGAAACCTACCACCACATTGAACGGATCAATGCAGTAGACAAAGACAAATTGTGGGACAGTAAGATCGAGAGCATACTGAACTGGAGTGGATACGAGCCTAGCAGAGGACTCGGTAAGAATCTTTAGGGGATTTTATAACCAATACAACTGAAGCACCATGGCACCACTTTTGGGCTGGGATACGAATACACTTGGCAGGAGTACGAAGAATTGTCGCCACCATGGCGCGGTCCATACAATCCATTGTAACAACCTATACCACATTTGCAGCAGACTTTCCAGCAAGCTGATATCATATGGGGGTCAGAAGAAGAAGAAGAAACTCTAGCAGCTTTGAAGAATCTATTCCTAGAAGATAAAGGCATGGATTGTTGTGTTATTGTTGAGGAGGAGGAAGAGGAAGGCCCTACCGTCCAAGATGTGAGCAAGGGATCATTCCTGAAGAATTGGACTGTCAGACCATCCAGGGCCCTACGAGTCCCGGGGTAGCAAGTCTGAACAAGCATTGTTTATTTCATTTTTGCTAATAATTTCTATTTCGCCTTTTCCATTTTTGCATTTTCCAATAAAATCTCAATGTTCTAAAACATTCGAAAATCACTTTTACGAATCTATATTTATTTATTACCATTTCTCTCATTATTTTATCTATACATCATTACTATTTCCTGTCTTAATGAGCCAATAACTGTGACATGCAATGAGACAACGCAACAAAAGGATAGTGATTTAGAAGAAGAGGATGTCATACCCCATGAAATTATCAGAGATTTAGAAGTACAATCTGGACGAAACCGAGATAATCAACGTGAGAGATTCAGAAATTGTCAAAGAAACTCGCATCAGCGTTCATTTATCGCCATCATAGAAGGAGGAATACACCTAATTTTTGAAATAATATGAAGACATATTTTCATGGTCGTACGATGACATGACTGGTCTAAGTACGTCCATTGTGGCTCACAAGCTGCCGACCAATCCAATGTGCCCGCCGGTAAAGCAAAAGCTCAGAAAGTTCAATCCTGATATGAGTCTGAAAATCAAAGAGGAAGTTACCAAGCAAATCAACGCCAAGGTTCTCAGGGTAGTTGAATATATGACATGGTTAGCCAACATCATGTCAGTGCCCAAGAAAGATGGAAAGTTCAGGGTTTGTGTTGACTACCGGGATCTCAACTGGGCCAGTCCAAAGGATAATTTTCCCATTCCAAACATACACATCCTGATTGACAATTGTGCAAAGCATGAACTTCAATCATTCGTCGATTGTTTTTCCGGATACCATCAGATTTGGATGGACGAGGAAGATGCTGAGAAAACGGCTTTCATCACTCCGTTGGGAGTCTACTGTTATAAGATGATTCCATTCACCTTAAAGAATGTTGGGGCCACCTATATGAGAGTTATGACCACTATTTTTTATGGCATGATACACAAAGAAATCGAGGTGCATGTGGATGACGTAATCATCAAGTCCAAAAGAGCCACCGACCATACAACAGATTTGAGAAAGTTCTTCGATAGACTGGAAAGTACAACTTGAAATTAAACCCCGCGAAGTGTGTGTTTGGGGTTCCTGCTGGGAAGTTGCTTGGGTTCATCGTCAGTTGCTGAGGGATAGAATTGGATTCATCAAAGGTCAAATCCATCCAAGAGTTACCATCGCCAAAGAACAAGAAAGATATGATGATTTTCGTGGGACACCTTAACTACATCAGCCGATTCATAGCCCAGTCCACGGTTATATGTGAACCAATCTTCAAGATGCTAAAGAAAGATGCTGCGACCAAATGGACCAAGGATTTTCAGAAAGCTTTCGACATAATCAAGGAATACTTGTCAACGCCACCAGTTTTGGTCCCGCCAGAGCCAGGTAGACCCTTGCTACTCTACCTTGCGGTATTAGATGAAGCTTTATGCTGTGTTCTGGGGCAGCATGATGAGACAGGAAGAAAGGAACATGCTATCTATTACCTGAGTAAGAAGTTCACTCCATATGAGGCACGGTATTCTCTACTGGAATGTACCTGTTGTGCTCTGACCTGGGTAGCCCAGAAGCTGAGGCATTACTTCTGTGCCTACAAAACATATCTTATATCAAGGATGGATCCCTTGAAGTATATCTTTCATTTGGCGTAGTTATAATGTTTCCAAAAACAAATAAGTGCACGACATCGTGACTTATTTCAAGATAAATCCATAAATATTAAAAGCGGTTTTTAAAAAGTGAAAAAAATAAGGCTAAAAAGAACAATAGGTTTAAAATATGTAAATAATTAGGCCAAATATTAATAGTTAAGCGACCGTGCTAGAAACACGGAATTTGGGAGTGCCTAACACCTTCTCTCGGGTTAACAGAATTCCTTATCTGGATTTCTAGTTCGCAGACAATTTAAAACAGAGTCAAAATTTCCTCGATTTGGGATTTTAAAATAAAATGGTGTCCCGGAGCATCCTCAAAAATCTGGGTGGCGACTCTTACAACTAAAATAAATCTCAAATTCGAATAATGTCACTTTAATTGGAAAAACTCCCTTATTACCCTTTCATTAATCCGGGATAGTGAAAAAAGGAGGCGTCACAGCTCTGGCGACCCTGCTGGGGATCGAACCCAGAATCTCTGGTTCAGGGTTCAATAATTCGAGCTTAGAATAGCTGTTATACTTGGCTTTCATTATCTGATTTTACGTGTTTAAACCCAATGTGCTAGTTGCCGCTTTTTACCGCTTTGATATTGTCTGAACTGCATATAAATTGTGCTGAAACCCTTCTTCTCTCTAAGTCTTCTAAATCATCTAGGAAGTGTGCACTTCGTGTGACTTCTTTTCTGTT
>ML431684.1:0-41189 GCA_005239525.1 Nicotiana knightiana
TATATATATATATATATATATATATATATATATATATATATATCTTTCTATTTAAACATATGAACAAATATTATATTCTAAGATTATGAATATTTTTGTAGTTTTTATTTTTCTTAATAAAACCTATGAAGAGTAAGATAAAAAATTAAAATATTAAGATTAGACCTAGAATTAATATTTACAGCAAAATAATAGAGAATTTGGGTGTGGTCAAAAATTAGTTGTTCACAGCAGGTACTATTCAGGATCTTATACGGAACCACAATTAAAATGGGAGATAAATAGAAAAGAACTATTTGGATTATATAAATGTTTGTTAGCATTTGAGCCATATATCGTTTATAAATTTATTGTAAGAACAGATAATACACAAGTAAAATGGTGGATAACACGGAAAATACAAGATTCAGTAACAACGAAGGAAATAAGAAGGCTTGTATTAAATATACTAAATTTTACATTTACAATTGAGGTAATAAGGACTGACAAAAATGTTATTGCAGACTACCTATCAAGAAAAAGGTACCCAAACTGATGAGAGGCAAGAAACAAAAGATTTATTTGCAATCCTTACTACTCTATCTTTAGAGATGGATAGTATGGGAAAAAGGTTACAACAGCTTGAAGAAAGCAAGCTAAGTCAGCAACATGACTATAAAGATGCGGACCTAAGTCGATCGGAAGACTCAAAATTTCCAGAGTTAGAGGGAGACGTTAGGAAACTCCGAAAAACCCATAACAATGTTTGTTTACATACAGCTGCAGGTACAAGTAAACAAGTTAATAAGAAACCATATACCAATGCCAATTTGAATAACATATTTGATAAACCGTTTACTCCAAAAATACCAAAGGAAACAATAATTACACCACCACAAACCTCAACCTACGCAAACAGTCTACACCAAAATAAGAAAATATACAACCATATTACTCAGATCTATATTGAAAACATATACAAAATCCAAACATTTCTAAACCATAACCCTAGAGCAACTACTACAACAGATCCAACACAAGACTACATAACCCAAAAACTCCAAGGATATAATAGACTTATTGCCCAACCAAAGACCAGATCCAATCTAGTAAAAACATGTTACAATTACGGATTACTTAGCACAGTATATACCTATGATGGTGAAGAAATAAGTGGAATACCAGAGATATATAAAGCATTCATTACATATAAAAGAATTACAAAAGGAAACCTATTTTTTATAAAATTCTACACAGCACCAGCTGAGATACTATAAGATGAAATAAAACCTCTTATACAAGTTGTGAAACTAGGAGTGACACGAGATATGATAATACCAGAAGAGATAGAACAACAACCAGAGATACCAAAAATCGAGATACCGAGTTTTTACGCCAACAAAAGAATAATTGGGATAGCAACTATTATCCAAGAATTAGCCAACAATTATCTACAGGGAAATGCCATTTGGAGCTACTACTCAAGAGATCAACTAATGATATATGCAAATTGAAGAGAGCTACGACAAGGAAATATGGATGAAGTCCAAAAATGGATTTTATCATTACTAAAGCCAGAAATGCAACCAACTACAAGAGCACTGAAGAAAGGATTTATGTCCAACGAATTACTAACAAGATACTGCAAATTAGTAGGACACAAGTACCCAGATCACATATGTTCAAAGTGTAATGGAGAAGATAATTATGTACCAGAAGTACAACTGGAATAAAGATACCAACACAAAAACAAAAGAAGACAAAGACAGCAGACAACTATGGCAGACAGATGATCAACAAAAGAAAAAATAATGTAAAGTTTTTTGTTTTATTGTAAAAGTCGTAAAGTAAATAGTACGAAAAGTAGGAATAGTAAAAGTTTTTGTAAAAAGTCGTAAAATAAATAGTACGAGTCATAATCATGAACAGTAAAGGTCGTTCATGAATAGTAAGAGTCATTTTACTTTAAGTCTTAATCATGAACAGTAAAGGTCGTTCATGAATAGTAAGAGTCATTTTTGTATCTTATAAATAGCGGATGAAAATAGAATAAGGGGCATCAGCAATTCATCGACAACTCTCTCTATTCTCTCTCTCTTACATATTATATAAAATCAAAAAATCTATGGATCAACAAAAAGGAAATACCAAAAATCTACAAGAACATGTATGTCATTTTATAATTATGAATAGCTAAATTACTATATTCCTTATAATCTCTTACATATTATAATTATTCATCATGCTATAGTACTGTTATAAAATTCATCTTGAGAAAGTTTGCCATGAAAATATGCTGAGAGTAGATAAGCCCAGACTATGCCATCCTAAGATTGAAACCAGTAGGCAAGGAAGCCGTTTAGGGGAGTAAACAAAGTTGAGGCGCTGATAGGGTAACTGATTGAAGCAGAAAAGCATGGTAGTGACCAGAAAAGATGAATAAAAATAACTTATTATGCTATGATGAATAAGGATAATAGGCATAGAGATTAAAGGGAATATGTTTAGCAAAACATATGACAAAATGAATACATATTTATTAGATGATGACCTTAGTTATAAGATACTCATCTTACATATTCTAAAAAATATTGATAATGATACAAAAAGGATAATCTATAAAAAAATTAGTTAATTTTGAAATAATAGAAATAATGAATCAAAATTGGACAGAATTACTTATATCAGATCATATAAACATAGACCTATATGAGTTAGATTTATATTCAGAACAATAATTAATCATATATACCTACAATACTGGCAGCAAACTACCGACAGTATAAATTTACTATCAAACTTAATAAAAACCAATATAGAAGAATATAAAAGAACCAAAGATATAGAATACATAGAATATATATTAGAAAGCCTAAAAAAAGACTCAGATTAATTCCGCTACAGAAAGAATATTATGAAAAATCATTTAAATGATAATTAAGAAAACGACCCCACCCCAAATAGATTATGCAAGGTCGTCAATGCTTCTTCTTCCTCTAACCCCCATATTACGGCGTCCTGCTGGAAGGTCTGCTCCAGGTGCGGTATCGGCTTTTCCAATGGATAGTATGGGCCGCGCCATCGTGGCCACCAGTTCTCGTACTCTTGCCATGTGTATTTGTATCCCAGCCCAAAAGTGCTGCCATGGTGCTTCACCTGAAGATTCTTACCAAGTCCTCTGTCAGGCTCGTATCCACTACAGTTCAGTATACTCTCGATCTTACTGTCCCACCATTTGTCTTTGTCAACATCATTGATTCGTTCGATGTGGTGGTAGGTTTCTCCACCCAGCCTTCTTCTACCTTCAATCACCGGGATGGTATGGCGACTATAGATAGGATTTCTTCCATCTCCATGGATGATCACCTCCTGGTGTTTCCATTCAAATTTTACTGATTGATGCAATGTTGATGCCACAGCCCCAACGGCATGTATTCACGAACATCCCAACAACAGGTTGTAGGATACCGATATGTCTATTACCTGAAATTCAACCTCGAACCACATAAGTCCCATCTGCAGGCAAATACTGATTTCACCAATGGTAGACCTCTGAGAACCGTGGAAAGCCTTTACATTCATAGAACCTTCTTTGAATCCGTACAACCCCTTGCCCAATTTCTTGAGTGTTGTCAATGGACAGATGTTGAGGCTGGATCCCCCGTCGATCAGAATCCTGGTGATGAAGTAGTCCTCACATTGCACAGTGATGTGTAGTACTTTGTTATGACTTAGCCCTTCAGGCGAAAGCTCGTCCTCATGGAAAGTGATCTTGTGACTCTCCAGTACTTGACCTACCATATTGGCCATTTCTCCACTAGTTATGTTATTTGGCACATATGCTTCGTTCAGTACTTGTATCAAAGCATTCCTGTGTGTCTCTGAATTTTGCAGCAATGACAGAATGGATATCTGGGCTGGAGTTTTGTTCAGCTAATCGATGACTGATTATTCCCTGGCCTGCACCTTTCTCCAAAGATCATCTGGGCCTGTCTCAATGACGGGTGTCCTGTTGGAAGCATTCTTGCTGGACTCTGCCGAGTGTTCAGGTGTATAGACCCTGCCGGTCCTTGTCATCCCCTGTGCAGCACCAGCTTCTTCTATCTTAACTTTACCTTTCCTTCTTGCTTCAGCCGTGTAACCCCAAGGTACAACGTTCTCGTTGAAAGGAGGCATGGTTGACACTGTCACTGTGATTGGTGCAACTACTTTCACTTCGAATGGAATAGGTGCCTTAGCAGGCGGCATAACTTCAACCTCGAACGGCAAATGTGTGTTTGCAGGTGGTGCCATTTCAAACTTGAATGGGAGTGACGCAGTTACCTCGACATCTCCGGATGGCTAGATCTGGACTATGATGGGATTAAGAGTGACTGCTGGCTTCTTTTGGTCATCACCTTATATCATTTAACCCGATTGATCCCTCTAGGTCCCAATCTTCTTCTATCTCTATCATTTTGACACCCCTATAGTCTGGAAGCGGATTGTTATGAACATTGGGAGCAACTTCCTTTGCTTGGATGACCTTTTTATCAATCATAGACTGGATCTTATCTTTTAACGAATGACATTCATAAATTGTATGCCCCTTCATGCCGAAATGGTATGCACAGGTCTTGTTTGGATTGACCCATTGGGATGGATTTTTAGGGGTTATAGCAGGGATAGGAGTGACATAACCAGAAACTTTTAATCTTTCATACAACTGGTCGATAGGTTCAGCAATGGTGGTGTATTGTTTAGGAGGTCTGCGATCAAAGTTGGGTCGAGGTCTAGGGAAATTTTTGCGAGCAGGGGGTGATTGGAAGTGAGATGGCTGAGGGTTGTAGGTATGATAAACAGGAGCTGGTTGGGAATATCTGGGGGAAGTAGGATGATATGTAGACGGTGGATATGGTTGATATGTTGGTGGAGGTGATGACTGATAGGTGGGCGAGGGTGCTTGATAGGTGAGTGGGGAAGTTCGGTATACTAACGGGGATTTGGGTCTCTGTGCAACCATTACCGTTCATGCATCTTTCTTCTTGGATATACCACAAGACTGCAAGGCTTTGTTGGTGGCCTATAGTGCCTCAAATTTAGTGACCAGGCCACTCTTGATACCTTCTTTAATTCTCTCACCCAGCTAGATGATGTCAAAGAAATTGCGGTTTTCAATCACCATTAGCCTCTCATAATACTGTGGATCTTGTGCCCGGACAAAGAATTTGTTCATTTGTTCTTCCTCTAGAGTAGGCCTGACCTTGGGTGCTTCAGATCTCCAGCGAGTGGCATACTCGCGAAAAGTTTCGGTGGGCTTATTTTTAAGGTTCTAGATGTAGAACACGTCTGGTGCATTCTCCGTATTGAACCGGAATCGGTCCATGAAGTCTGATGCCATACTTACCTAGTCGGACCACTTCTTAGGGTTTTGGCTGATGTACCAAGATAAAGCATCTCCTGTGAGGCTCCTCATGAACAATTTCATGTGAATCTTCTCGTCTCTTCCTACTCCAACAAATTTATTACAATAGGTCCTCAGATGGACCTGGAGATCACCTGTACCATCGAACATTTTGAACTTAGGAGGTTTGTAACCCTCCGGTAGTTCAACACCGAGTTGTATACAGAGATATTTGTAGTTCAACCCTTCGACTCCCTTACTCCCTTTAACGCCCCGAACTCCACTAGTCAGCTTCTTGAGTTCCTCGGCCAAATTCTTAATGAGCATATCCTTCTCACTGGATTCAGTTGTGTAAGCAATGTGTTGGGTGGAGTGAGGTAGAGTTTCCACGTATATGGAGTTGTTCTGATGACATGGTGTTTGAGCGTAGAGGTAGTCATTTGTGGAGTTTTGTAGTTCAGGGATGATCACTTAGGTGTTTTTCGGAGTGTGGCAAGTGCTGTGCTGGTGCTGTGGTGGAATAATTTGATTTTTTTGGTGGAGTTGTATGATGATGTGTTTTGGGAGGATTTTGTTTATTTGGGGTGTTCTGAGAAGGTATGGGATTTTGAGTGACATCTGGGACACTGAGTGAGAGGGATAAATTTGCCAAGTTCCGGACATGCTCAAGCTCCCCTTGGAGTTTCAACAACCTTTGCTCGAGTTGTGACATAGCCTCATTCTGAACTTGAGTGCCTTGATTTTCAGTGGCTTCTGTTCGTTCAGCTCTCATTGTGTTTTCTTGTCTGATGTATCTTGAATCTTCCATTTTGCCTTTATCTTTTCCTTTAGGTGGACTAGGAGGAGGAGGTTGAGGGCCCCTGGATCTTGTGTGATATGATGATGATGCCAGAATGCACGAACCAACCTTTGGGGAGGGGAATAATCAAAAGANGTGAGGATCATAAGAAAATATTGCAGTATTTAAACACATAGTGCAGGAATAAAATTGTGCCCTAACTTAGGAGCCTCATTGTGCCCGAGGTAAGCCTAGCGACAAGTTGATTTGGAGAACTTAGATGCCAAAATGCCTCATTTCATTATGTAAAATAGACGAATCCAAAACGACAATAAAATAATAAGCAGGAAATAAAGTCACTAATGGCACTTGGCCTTATTACATTTGAAAAAAGTAATGAAAAGGAAACCTGGACTATTTGGTCCCAGAAGGACCTTCCTCAGGCTCGATTTTCTTGGCTCTGTCAATTAGGTTCCCCAGGTCGTGCATGCCCAACGGCAGGTATACCCTTGCCAGTGGTGGTATTCTTTGGACCATACCGAACCTGGGGACTTCATGCCTTATTTTCTGCAAAATAGATAAGGTTAGAAACTTACCCCCACTAGACTTGACTATTTATACAATTATAATTATCATACAGACATTTAGTTCTCCAAATAAATGCACAAAACGTGATTGCGTCCGTTGGGATTATGAAGAACCAGGTGGAATTTTGGATAAGGCTGTCTTAAAGGGTTATTGTGCGGACGACACATTAACCCGGCTAGGTTTGACCATGATGCATGTACAATATAACAGAGTAAGGTTTCTATGGGGTTTTAGACTGGTACCCTCAAGCGGACAACTTGAGGGGAAAAGGCACAGAACTCTCGACTTCACCGCTGATCGACTAGTTTTATCACAAATAAGCCTTTCCGAATTTAGGGGTGATATAAAATGGAAGAGCGCAACAACTCATCAAGCGTTGCTATAGGATTTTGTATAGGCACGAGTGGAATATGATGTTGAGCATGATTATTAAATAATAAATGAGCAATAAAAGCATGTTGTCATGTATTTGCACGTTATGAAAGCGGTAAATATGACAGTTATGATTTGAAAAGCAGTTACAAAGGATAACAAAAAGAAACATGTCAGTTTTGATTTTGAAAAGAACAAGTACTTGAAAGAGATAAATAATTAATTGCACGTAAAGGGGGAAAGGGAAAGGTCGCAAGTATTAACAAACTAAAGACAAGTTCACAAAGCAGTTTGAAATGGTAAAAGCCTAGATAAATCCACAGCAGAGTCGCCATTCTATCGCACCCCCTTTTTCCTCTCCTTTCGGATCAGTCGGGGTTTTTGACATTATTGGGACAACTCGTTTCCGTTTGGGAAAGGGGTAAGGAATTGAAGAGTCTCCATCTAAAGAATTAAGGTGCGTTAGGTAACCTACAAAGGGTCATTTACAAACAAATATTGGATAACCAGAGATAGGGTAAGGGCTTGAAATTACTTCAAGGGGAAGGTGTTAGGCACCCCTCGAAGCCCACAATTGGGGTTCTCGGCCAAATAAAATTTGTGAATTTTAAAAGAGGTAGCACATAAGCAATAAAAGCACATAGGTAAACGAATAAAAAAATTTGAGAAGATTCGCAGTCTAAGCACACATATGTGCTAAAGTTTTAAAAGATTTTAGGGTCTAAGCACACATACAAGGTTTGAAAGATTTATGATCTAAACACACATATGTAAGGGATAAGGGGTCCTAGGTTTTTTATCCTATAGGATCACATCAGTACAATGCCCGGTAATCACTCCTCAAAAGAGGGGCTGCACATTGCATTAGCGCACCGGCTATCATATCCATATCTACCCTTTCCCACCCTTTAGCGGTTATTAAAGCGAGTGTTGTTTAATGGACCTGGAGGAATTTAGGACCTCTATCTATAGGAAGTTCTAGACAGACCCCTAAGGTTGAAAGGAGAATATACTAGGCGACAGGCAAGAACAGATAGGACTTGAACAGATTAAACAGGAAAAAAGCAATTAAGAGGCTCATGTTTACCTCCATAAATATTGCATGTAAACAGCATGTCTCAAACACAAACAAGGGCAGTATTATTAAGCAGGATCCTAAAACATGATGTCTAGGTGAGTATCAGAATAAAAGAGATGTGCAGATTTATTTTATAAACCCAGAAGCAGGGGCCCTAATCAGTTTGCCTACTGATTTTAAGCTTGTTCACCATTAGGCAGTAAAGAAAAAAGTAATAGTTTTCCAGTTTATAAAAGTTGGTTACCTAAGGCTTGCCTAGGCATGGGGGGAATGCACAATAGTTACTAGAATTATTAAAATAGTTTATAAGTTGTTTTACATAAAGCATGTTGTTCTAAGTGTTGCAAAGACACAGGGGTTATTACCAGTTTTACTAACACAGGAGAATCCTATGTGAGACTGTCTTATGTCTGTTTTCATGCATCAGTAGCTTACCTAAGTGTGACTTAGTGAGGTCCTAAAACATGGTATCTAATGCGCATATAAAATGCAAAATGATTTATATGCATAGTTCCTAAAGCAAGATTTCTAAATGCACAACATGATCTCAGGATATATAGAGTTCCTAAAGCAGGATGCACAAAAGATTACAGCATTGTTAAGAATGACTTCAAAAAATGTGCAGGAACAACATTTCGTGTTAGTGCTATTATTTAGTCGTGAAGAATGATTTCTAAGTGATAAAATAATGTGATTCTGAAACAGTATACATGAAACTTAAGAGCATGATATCTAATATATGATATGCTTTGCATGTATTGGTCCTAAACATGGATTCTAATACGCACATAGAAATGTACGCCTAAGGCATGGTTTTTACCCCATTGATATCGACAACAGACATGGCTACCCTCCCCTTTTCACTATCAATCCCAAATATTCATTTACAACAATTATTACAAGCCAATCTGAATGAATTAGATAAATAGATAAAGAAAAATAAGAAGTTACACTATAGGGAGCCTGAAAAGAGGCCTAGATTCTCAAAACCTCAAGTGCCCAAACGTTTCATAGCCTTTATCATATCCGGGTGTGTCATATTTATCTAAGGACCTCAAGGGGTCCAGGGCAGTGGTCGCACCAAGATTTCACAACCATAATTAAGTAAGTGCAGTGTGGAATAACCAGCTCTAATGCATCAGAGTTCAGAGGGATCTCATATGGATCCCTAAGGAGTCACACATTAGAGGGCCAGAACCTAAAGCCCTAAGAGTAGAGTGAGAGTGCTTGATATAGTTTTGAAAAGGTTTTAGTAAGAAATTAGTGTTAAAAGAGTCTTTCTTGAAACAGTTTTGTGAAATAAAAGAGGGACTCATTCAGTAAAACAACTTTTGAAAAGAGAGAGTTATATACTTAAACAACAACAGATCAAACATAGATCCAATACAAAACTCCGCAATACTTAAAGAACACAGAACCAAAAAAGGAAGAACAATCCTACACACAGGGGTGACGGGGATTAGGGACACATAGAGCACATGTAGTGCACACATAGTTACAGGAGCATGAAAATTCTTATAGGGGTTTAGGGAATGAGCATATCATGAATGTCAGAACCAACACAGGATCAGACAACTAAGGATAGCTAACTGCTTTGCACAAAAAGGTTCATGATAGAACTCAGGGAAAACATAAGTAAGGTAGAGTCACATTGAGGTACACTACAAAGGGGGGTCATAAGCAGGCTGATCCTAAGGGGTTGGACATATTCGGAAGCATGCTGATAAAGCAGTAAATTAGACATATTAGTTGCAGGTTGAACAACAAAAGCACAGATAGAAACATATTAGAAACATGATAAACTGAAGCAGTAAAAGAAGCATATTGGTTTGGGACTTGAATTGAAATCAGAACATACCAGTAAAGAAGACAGTAAACACAAAAGTGAAGGGACAGGAGANAAGAAAGAGAGCAGAAAATTTTGAGTGTGTGAGAAAGAGAGCGAGAGAGATCTTTTTTAACCAATTTGCTCGTGTTTGTTGAGTGTATGAAAGAGAAATGTATATATAGTTTGAAATTAGGTAGAGAATAAGGTAAAAATCAAAGTCATGCAGTGATTGGGGAATCAGAATCAATCAGCATAAAATCAATGTAAGTACTCCCTTCAATTAAGGAGTTAACTTCAAACGGTAATAGACATGTAATAAATAAGGAAAGATACCATATGTGACTAGAATATAACACATAAGGAAACAATCTCAGCACATAGAAGTATAAGACATGTAATAGAGGCTAGGTTCAAAAAATCTTATTAAGTAAAGTACTTAAAAAATCGATTGACAGCATAATCGCCAATAAAATAAGGCAAGAAAATATTTTAGAGGTTGAAATCAGTAAAAAATATCATCACAGGAAATCAGTAAAAGGTGTTAATCACAGAAAATTAGGGATTCAAATAGGAACAGTAATGATTGAGGGGAGAATTAACAAAAAATTTCTATGAACAAACGGAATAAACACATAATAGGCAAGAAGAAGTAAAATCAGAAATATAGTAATGTAAGAATCACATAGAAACAGGGATTCAACTAGAGAAGATAGAAATGATTAGAGGAAATAACAGAATAAACATAATATAAGTGAAAGAAGCAAAAGTTAGAAACCCTACCGAACATAATAGGGTAAAATCACAGAAACTCAGATTGTTCATGAGAAACAAGCACGCATACCAATCAAATCATCAGAGACAGACTCCAAACCCAGGATTAAGGCCAGGGGGCTTAGGGTTTTAACATAATAAATCAGATAAAAGGGGAAAAACATTAATAAGCGTTTAAACATAGTAAAAACATAGAATAATACGGAAAATCATATGGAAAAGTCATTTTGAAAAGGGGTTAAAAAAACCCTAACTTTGAAGACGAAGAGGCATTTTTGAAAAATAGGAGAGTTCTTGAAGGAAAACAGTAAAATATCTCAGAATATACTCAGATCTATTGCAGATCTGAAGAGTCAAGAGATGAGTTAGGATTTCAGAGAGAGATAACCCAGAGGTAGAGGGAATCAGGCTTAGAAACCATAGGTTTTAGCCGAAGATAGAAAGGTCTTACTAGGACGACCAAGGATGTCCTGAGAACGGCATGAAAAGGCCATGGGTGTGAGTTGAACCACCTATGGTTCTCTTGAGGACCTTAGGGTAGCAATAATCCGGTGTGTGAGTGAGCCATGGAGGCTAGGGATGGTGGTGGAACCACCGTTGTTACCGGCGAGCCAACGGTCGGCGAGTATGAGCAAAGTTTAGCAGAGAGAGCTTGAGAGAGATGAGAGGGATGTAACGGCGGAGTAAAAGAGAGAATGAGGTAAGAGGGGTAGGTCTTTAGGGTTAATTAAGGTAAGAATGAATCTGGTCCATTGATCAAAAATGATCAACGGTCCAGATTAAATGGGAATTGGGTCGGGTAGGATAGTGGATTGGGCCTTAATTGGGTTTGGGGCTGGTTTAATTCAGGCTAGAATTAAAATGAAAGTGGCTATTTGTTAAATACCCGATTCGAAATAATTAAAATAATGTCACGACCCAAACCAATGGGCCGCGACGGGCACCCGGTACCTTACTCGACCGAGTACCAACGTAACGTATCATTCTTATTACATCATCATATAAACGTGACATATGTGCCTAATAGGCCAACATAATCATTTATAAACTCAAAACATAGGCCGGCAAAGCCGTACAATCTTCCACGTATGCGACATATTTCTACAAGCCTATAAGAGTACATAAATGTCATAAAGTCGGGATAGAGTCCCGCCATACTAAACAATACCCGTCTAAATCATACTAACCAAACAAGCGACTCTGAAGCAAATGGAGCGCACCAACATCTTCCGCTGAGCTGATAGCCTACTTAGAGGGCTCTCGACCTGTCTATCGGGACCTACGGGCAGGAAATATAGCGTCCCCAGGCAAAAGGGACGTCAATACAAATAATGTACCGAGTATGTAAGGCACATAATGTACATAAGAGACATGGAAGAAATATAGAGTACATGACTCAACCTGTAAGTCTGAATAAATTTGTAAAATCATAAATCACTTTTAGCAGCATGCATATGCGTATGAATGTCATGTCGTGCATAGGTATATGCTTTTAACATCATCAGCCTCGGAGGGCATCCCATCATATCATATCGGCCACTGTGGGCAAAATCATCATCGTATACCAGTTGATCAGGTGGTGGTGCGTATATAACGCCGTAACCTTTCACATATCCCATATACATATAAATACATACATATATACGTGTATATAACGCCGTTTGTATATACATACATATATATGTGTATATAACGCCGTTTAAACCATATTTTAGCCACTGTGGGAAACATCACCATCATATACCAGCTGATAAGATGGTGGTGCGTATATAACGCCGTAATTTTTTCCCATATCCCATATACATATATTTACATATATACGCGTATATAACGCCATCTGGTCATGGGTCAATGTGCATATGTAAATGCATGAAATGTATATGAAATACGTTAATAAAATCTCTCGGTACATCATAAGGCCATTATGCCTCTGATTAATATCATGAAATAAAATTTACCAACATACGTATTTTTGAGACCCATGAACAGAAGATAATAATAATTCACATAGGGAATCAAGAAAATAGACATCCCTAGAATTTCTATGAATAGAGTAATTTATGGAAACCATGAGTTTGCTCGTTTCTTCCGTATAATTTGGACCATGCCAAAAAAAGAAGGGATAGCATTAACATAGCTGGACCGATTCTCTTGAAAATTCCTCTTACACACGCCTTCTATGACGAGCACGTAACGGCGGATCGAAGTAGGGGGAAAATCTGTATGATATTCTTGAGAGGATTGCACTGTACTCCCTTAGAATCAAAAATCCCGTTACTATTACATAGTATAACTTTGTATAAAATCTCACGTTTTTTGAATTCTTGAAGATCCTTGAAAGCTCATGTTACTGAATTTTTGAAAGCTAATGTAATTGAATATGAAGCTCACGTTGAAATGAAGCTCACTTTGAAATGAAGCTCACGTTGAAATGAATCTCACTTTGAAATGAAGCTCACGTTGAAATAAAGCTCACTTTGAAATGGAGCTCATGTTTCTGTAAGTTATAAATCTGATCTTTAATATGAATTTTTCAATAGAAAGGTTGAAGGAGCTAATATGGATTACTAACATTCTTTCCCTTTTGAATTGAAAGACTTTGACATTCAAAGTATACATAGTATAACTTTGTATAAAATCTCACGTTTTTTGAATTCTTGAAGATCCTTGAAAGCTCATGTTACTGAATTTTTGAAAGCTAATGTAATTGAATATGAAGCTCACGTTGAAATGAAGCTCACTTTGAAATGAAGCTCACGTTGAAATGAATCTCACTTTGAAATGAAGCTCACGTTGAAATAAAGCTCACTTTGAAATGGAGCTCATGTTTCTGTAAGTTATAAATCTGATCTTTAATATGAATTTTTCAATAGAAAGGTTGAAGGAGCTAATATGGATTACTAACATTCTTTCCCTTTTGAATTGAAAGACTTTGACATTCAAAGTCTTGGAAATGAAATGAAGTTTTACCTTGTGACACCAAGGCAAGGAATGACTCTTAGTCATCTCTTGATAATGTGGCTAGCTGCCACGTGGGGATGGGGTGTAACATCATTCTCCCCTTTGGAACATTCGTCCTCGAATGTTGACTGATGCACTTTCCATTCTCATATTCCATAGCTCTTGCAAATATTTTAATACTCTTCTTTCCATTTAGGCAACTGTTCTTTGAATAAATCCAAAGGCTAGGGCATTCCCCCCTTTAGGCCTCTTTCTCACACCATGACTTGTAGTCGGAATCATTCTAATCTCATCTCATACTTTGGGGTTTTCGTCCACCCATTGTTGATTCACCTCAATATTGATCTATAATCTACCACTGATAACTTAATCTCTTATGTAATACTACCGCTAGAACTCACGTCTCATCGTGGAACATTTGAAGTGATTTCTTGACCCACCCGGGGGTGATATGATAATACTTCCATAATCGTATTTCATAGCATCCCAGTGTGATTTACCTTACGTGGGTATTTTAATCCTTACAATTCATGAAATCATCTTCATGTCATTACTCAACCGAAGGCCCGTACGTTATCCTTTATTTATCATAATTATGCCTTCATTCTACTATTAGAGTAGTATCCCATCTCTTCTAAATGCATTTAGTCTTACACTTATTCGAGTTCATTTACGCTATACTGAGCTTTGTATAACTTATAAAACCCATCAGCTCTTTTATTTTCAAGGGCTTAATCCCGATGGCTTATCCACTTTCGTCACCTTCTCACTTGCCTTTTTTTTATCCTTACTCCTATCTTCCAAAAACCTTGTCGCTCTACCACACTTTAGCTTGTCGACCTACAAATATCTTTTTATACTACTTGCAATCTCCTTTCAACTTGCTTGCACCATAGATTTCCTTGTGTTATTCTGGAACGTCAAGCGAGACATCACATCATCTCTAATTCCTCTTTACTCTCTTAGCTAGTACTCTCGATACTTAGAAACTATAGGTTGGAAATCGTTCTTGGATATTGAATCCCCGCGCTTTTATCCTTCTCTCCGAAGTAGGGACTATTTACAACCTTCTGCATTTGAAAATTTCATACGTTGCTCACTTTTACCTTATTTACCTTATAATTTTGTACCACATCTTGTATATTTTCATGACCTTCCTTCCACATAGTTATAATTCACATCCATAACTTGAAGCTTTATTATCATATTTGTACCTCTGGTGTATACATAATCCGGTGGGAGCTTCATACTGACTTCTTATGAGGTTGGTACTCTTCAGTTGGCTTCTTCGTAGAGCCGTTATAAAATATGGGATACTATACTATCTCTCTTATACATCTGCTGTGTAAATGTGATCCAGAGGTCTATATTCTCTTGGTCCACTCCTGTTTTACTTAGTCAATGTAACTCTTTAGTTTCCTTTTCTTTCTGATCAGCCTTTATGTAGGCTTAAGCTATCTTCCGATCTGCGGCTCCTAGTATTAGTTATTACTTTAGCCTTTCATAGGCACAGAGGGATATTCATGATAAATTCCTTTAACAATTCAATCCTTCGTCTATGACCTGGGCTCAATTCTTTCTTTTAATTATACCAGAATCTTCTATGGCTGTATATGTTACAGGTATAAAACTTCAAACTCTTAAGTGCGTTCATAATATCATCGGCTCGGGATCACTGATCGAATAATTCCTTTCGTTCCTTCTTAGCTTTCTTTAACGTAAGCTATTACTTTTCCTGGTCTTTCTGCCCCCTTGTTGCGTCCATACTTAGCTTATATTAGTGCCCACACTTGCCAAAGTTTTCATACAACTCATATGATCTCGAATATTACTTTTAATTCTTACTTCCCGTTCATTAGCCACGGTAGGTGCCACTTTCCCTTGGAATGCTTACAATGTTGTTGCGAGATTGTTGTTATATGACCATTTCCTCTTTAGGTCGTTGGGCTTAGGTTGAAGCCTTCTTCCTTATTTCCTTAGCTAGTCTTTCGTTGTAGTACTTAGGGAGAAACCTTGACTCATGTACAGTTGTGAGCTTATTACAGATCCTTTCAATGTCCTTCCTTACCTATAATCATTCATAGTTACTTACCTCCATGACCTTATGCATGTAGGGCTGCTTCTGAACTGATATTTTTTAACTGTCTTCCAAGTGGCACTGTCTTTTATTTTTTTAATACTTATATGGTACCTTTAACTATCCCAACTCCTATCTGAATATTTCTCAAGGGTCAGATGTCATAACTGCAAGGAATAATTCCCAAGGTTGGGGTTCCCTATGTTTATCTTGCACGATCTGTTGATTTGTTTGCAACCTCTTGTCTGGCCATAAATAAGTTCCTCCTAAATCAACTATTAACTACTCGTTGGCTCATTCTCATATCATTACTCCGTGTAATCTTTCTTGGGTTATTTCCTTTGTCTTAACTTACATCTTGCACTGGCTCCTTACTTTCAATAACATCCCGGGCATAAACCTTGACTTCCTTTCCTTGACATCATGCTTGCATAATGTTCTGGAATCATAGCATATCTGTAGGATTTAGATAAGTGCCATCTCATTCCTCTTTCATTTATCACATTCTTCCTTTACCATTCGATAGTCACTAGAACCACTTAATTCTGGCTTAATTCCACATTACGCCATATTCCCCCCTTTAGGGATGTACTAAAAACTGAAGCCATGAGGATCTACCTATATATATTTTACCTCTTCATCTTTGGCGTCGTTTCTCAACATCAATGATCCTTACTTGCCTTGCGACAATTCTTCTGTACCAAGGATGAAAAACTCCCTTACTCGCGAGGGTGACACTTAGCGTAACTGGCACATACAGTCTCTTAAGCTTAACTTTGTTCACATTGCTTGCTCTAGGGAAGCGTCTCCCTGAATGACTATTCTCCGAATTCATTGTGAATCTTCTTCTGTGGTCTGTCCTATTATTGCCGGAATGTGATCTGAAATTCTCATGATGATGACTACTACCAAATCACTCAGTCCCTAATTCATTTTTAGTTTATCTTGTTTGCCAGTCCATACTGATTTCTGTTACTCTGGGGATTAACTCCCCCTCTGGTAGTCGTGTTGGAGTTACGAACTTATTTCTGGAAATGAGGATATAACCTTATGGCCTATACTCTTTCGTCGTCTTAAGGCCCATCACCTTTCGTCTCTTACTTCATTTGACTATAGGTTCTGTAACACTCTACCGTTTTCATCCATGTATCACACCTTATTCATAATACTTCCTTATCTCTCTTCTCATTACTCTACTAATATTTCTACATATGCTTTTTCTTGTGAAAACTTCAATACGACATTCTTTGGCTTTTAGCTCTTCTTTTGCTCCATCCACTGGCTCTTCGGGTTGCTTAACGCTCTCGCTTTACTAGGGACGCGAGCCATACTAAGGTAATATTTATCCCCTCAAGGCTTCCAGGTTCTATATTTATAATACTCATATCTAGTTGTACTATTTTTGAGTGCGCCATATGGGTGTCTCACAATAAGATCTATTAGCACATTTTCAATATCCTTCGGAAATGTCAACTAACACAAACAATCAATTCATCACTTTATGTCACTCTAACCCCAACCGGATCCTGATATCCCCTCCTTTTCTAAATCTACACCTGTTAGCACCCAATAGGGCATAACTGAGATGGGTGTGGCCAATTATACATACCTCTGTTACTGTTGACGGTAACTCACAATGCGTATATTTTTCTGCCGGAACTGTAATAGTGAGAATCCTCATTAACTGGGTGCCTCGTACCCTTCTTCATCTTGCTCCTTTTGCTTGTTGAAACTTGTATTTATCTTCTTAATCTCTCATTGTCTTTCACCATAAAAGTGGATAGGCATTCTTGCCTTAAGGCTTCTTATCAAGAGGCTTACACCTTTCAGTACGTACATGACCTGCTGAAGATCTCAGATATACTTTCATAAGCATGATACAGAGTCGAGTTCCTCTAATTCAACACTTCCACAACTATATCTCTTATCGATCATCTTTCTGAACGTAGCCATCGTCTTATTACGAATAAAAATAGAATTTCGGAATTTGAATTCTTATAAGTGAGCTCTACCACACGATCTAGAGTAAGAAGAAAGAGTGACATTCATAAATTCCTTGTAGCCTCCTGCTTATAAGTGTGGTGCACGACACACCCATAAACAAGACTCTACTAGACATGGCTTGTAGACTCACTAGGACAGAACTGCTCTGATACCACTTTTGTCACGAACCAAACCGATGGGCCACGACGGGCACCCAGTACCTTACTCGACCGAGTACCAACGTAACGTATCATTCTTATTACATCATCATATACACGTGACATACGGTCCTAATAGGCCAACATAATCATTTATAAACTCAAAACATAGGCCGGCAAGGCCGTACAATCTTCTACGTTGCGACATATGTCTACAAGCCTCTAAGAGTACATAAATGTCATAAAGTCAGGATAGAGTCCCACCATACCAAACAATACCCGTCTAAATCATACTAACCAAACACGCGACTCTGAAGCAAATGGAGCGCACCAACATCTTCCGCTGAGCTGATAGCCTACTTGGAGGGCTCTCGACCTGTCTATCGGGACCTGCAAGCATGATATGCAGCGTCCCCAGGACAAAAGGGACGTCAGTACAAATAATGTACCGAGTATGTAAGGCACATAATGTACATAAGAGACATGGAAAAAATATAGAGTACATGAGTCAACCTGTAAGTCTGAATAACTATGTAAACCATAAATAACTTTTAGCAGCATGCATATGTGTATGAATGTCATGTCGTGCATAGGTATATGTTTCATAACATCATCAGCCTCTGAGGGCATCCCATCATATCATATCAGCCACTGTGGGCAAAATCATCATCGTATACCAGCTGATCAGGTGGTGGTGCGTATATAACGCCATAACCTTTCTCATATCCCATATACACATATATACATACATATATATGCGTATATAACGCCGTTTGAATATACATACATATATACGCGTATATAACGCCGTTTGAACAATATTTCAGCCACTGTGGGCAACATCATCATCATATACCAGCTGATCAGGTGGTGGTGCGTATATAACGCCGTAACCTTTTCCCATATCCCATATACATATATTTACATATATACGCGTATATAACGCCATCTGGTCATGGGTCAATGTGCATATGTAAATGCATGAAATGCATATGAAATACGTCAATAAAATCTCTCGGTACGTCATAAGGCCATTATGCCTCTGATTAATATCATGAAATAAACTTTACCAACATACGTATTTTCGAGACCCATGAACAGAAGATAATAATAATTCNTATAGACACCCCTAGTATTTCTATGAATAGAGTAAACCATGAGTTTGCTTGTTTCTTCCGTATAATTTAGACCATGCCAAAAGAAAGAAGGGATAGCCTTAACATACCAGGACCAATTCTCTTGAAAATTCCTCTAACACACGCCTTCTGTGACGAACACGTAACGACGGATCGAAGTAGGGGAAAAATCCGTAATATTCTTGAGAAGGATTGCACCGTACTCCCTTAGAATCCCTAAATCCCGTTACTATTACGTAGTATGACTTTGTATAAAATCTCACGTTTTTGAACTCTTGAAGATCCGTGAAAGATCATGTTACTGAATTTTTGAAAGCTCACGTAATTGAATATGAAGCTCACGTTGAAATGAAGCCTACGTTGAAATGAAGCTCGCTTTGAAATGAAGCTCACGTTCAAATGAATCTCACTTTGAAATGAAGCTCACGTGGAAATAAAGCTCACTTCGAAATGGAGCTCATGTTTCTTTAAGTTATAAATCTGATCTTTAATATGACTTTTGGAATGGAAAGGTTGAAGGAGCTAATATGGATTACTAACATTCTTTCCCTTTTGAATTGGAAGACTTTGATATTCAAAGTCTTGGAAATGAAAGGAAGTGTTACCTTGTGACACCAAGGCAAGGAATGACCCTTAGGCATCTCTTAATAATGTGGCTAGCTTCCACGTGGGGATGGAGGTGGGATATTTAATCTTTATCCATTTATTAGGTAATTAGGTAATGTTCCGTTACCCGATAATTAACCAATTACCCGCATAATAAAAAATTATCTCAAATTACTTAAAATTTTATTTATTTAATATACTTTATACATTATACTATCGTGGTCATATGGTACCTTGCATGGTATTAGTCCATAATTATCGGGTGTTTTAGCTCAGGCCGTATTTTTTCCCAATATGCCAAACTTCGATGAAAACATCATTTTCTTTGACTTGTTTCCCCTCTCACTTTCACGAATTTACTCATCATTTGTTTAAAATAGCATAATTCTTATAATCTCCAAATAATCTCTTTCCCAAACTTACATCGATTACCTTACGACGAAACATGAACATACGAAAATGCGGAATGTAACATCTCGTTTCGAGCTTATCTCAACTTACTTATGGCGTACTTCCATGTACGAAAATATGGGGTGCAACAAATAATTTGTAAAATAGCTAATAATTATAAAAAATGAATTTCATGCACAGAAAATAATTTAAAATAATTATTTAATATTAAAAATACAAATGACTAATTTTCGATCAAAAATAGTATAAAATTATATGCTTGGGCTATAATTGCAAAGTTATCGCAATTATAGCCAAAAGATGCCATTTTGTCTAATTATGAAAGAATTTGGTTTAAATAGGGCCATAAACAATAAATTAAATCAAGAAATGCTTTTGAAATTATTTGTGATGCAATTTTGTAATTATTTATTGGAAATAAAATGATAGATAAATTAGACAAAATATAGGAAAATTATGGAAAAACATCAATAGTTGTTAATGCATGATTTTGAAGGTACATATGCAATTTTAAAAATATTTTTGGGAAAAATTGGGTATCAACAAGCTGTTCATTTCTTTAGTTGTAACCAAGCTCATCTCGAGGGCTCGATCGGAACCGGTTCCCAGCATTCAAACCTAACGTTGGGCTTACTTGTCACATCACATTTGGTTTGATCTCCTTGTTTTTCTTTAATTCAATTATTGGTTGTTCTTAGATCCTTCATGTTAAATTAAATCACGTATCCTTTAAACCTCGTATAAATTTAGTTGTTACTCAATTTAAGGATAAACAGTTTGGCGCCTACCGTGGGGCTAAGGATAATAATGGTGATTTAATACAAATCTCTGTAACACAACCTATCTTACACTTGCTCATTGAAGTTTGATTTCAGAATTATTCAAAATGTCAAATTCTTAGTCTGCTCACTTGAATGTTAACGATGAGTCAGGCCACCACGATGAAAATAATAACGTGCTACCAAGAAACGGCGTGCCCCTTGTTGACCCTAATGGTGTTCCAATCACTGACCCAGTCAACGCCATTTCACAAGTTGCTATCAATATCAACCAACCGGATGATCCCGAAAATATCATTCACGAGGCACCCTGACCATTGGCTAGAGAAGCTCCCAAAGGGGGAGGTAATGGAGTTAGTTTATATTTTATTTTGAAATGTTACAAGTTCAGCAAGGGGCAATAGCACAACTACAAAGTCAAAATAACGCACAGAACATGGTTGAACCCGAGTGGGTTGGAGAAGATACTCACAAAGAAGAACGGATTGTCACAGAACCAGATAGGTTCAGACTCGGGGAAACTTCCGAGGGGATGAAAATGCTCGAAGCACTGACAACACGGGTGGAGTCCGGAAAAAAGAAGATAGAGGCAAATCCCAAGAAGGTGGAGACTTACAATTGAGGGTCGATCAAATTCTGGGAGCGCCTTCGATATTGAATGGACTCGATTCCAAAAAGTAAATTCAGAAGCCTTTTCCCCCCGAGTGCGACACCGAAGCCAATTCTGAAAAGGTTTCGAGTGCCCGATATTCCAAATATAACAGAATCACATATCCAAACAAGCATGTGACCTCCTACACGTATGCAATAAAAGGCAATGACCTCGAGAACCACGGATCGAGTCGGTGTTGCTGAAGAAATTTGGGAAAACCTTATCCAAGTGGAGCGATGATATGGTACCATAACTTACCCCTAAATTCTATTGGTTTGTTTCCTATGCCTGCAGATGCCATTGTTAAAGCCCATGCCGGAGGTATCAAAATTGAGACGAGGAAATTTGACCTGTTTTAAGTCAAGCAAATGCACCAAGAGATTCTTAGGGAATTCGTGTCGAGCTTCCAGATGGAACGGATGGACCTACCCCCGGTTGCAGACGATTGGGCCATTTAGGTGTTTACTCAAGGGATCAATCCCCGAAGTTTGGTTGCTTCTCAATATTTGAAGCAAAACTTGGTAGAATACCATGCAGTGACCTGGGCCGATATGCACAACAGGTATCAGTCAAAGATCAGAGTTGAGGACTATTGGCTAGGAGCTCCCTCGGGGTCTATTTACCATAATAGAAGGAACGACAGGTCTAAAATAATTATGGATCAGAAGCCTAGGGCACCCCGAGATCTAGACTAGCTATACAACTCGGATAGAAGGGGAAACGGATCCAATCGTCACTCGAACAGGAAAGATAGGAGAAGCGACCAGGGTCCACGTAATCAAGGTTTGGATAATAGAAACGGTTTCAACAGATAGCCCAAGGGAAAAGATGCCCCGAGACTATCAGAATATAACTTCAACATGGATGCAGCGAGTATAGTATCGGCCATCGGTCGCATCAAGGAGACCAAATGGCCAGGGCCACTCCAGTCCGATCCTTCATAGAGGGATCACAACTTGATATGTAAATATCACGGTATTTATTGTCACAGAATTGAGGATTGTAGACAGTTAAGGGAAGAAGTGGCTCATCTATTCAATAATGGGCATCTTCAGTAATTTCTAAGTGAGCGGACCAAAAACCATTTCAAAAACGAGGACACCAACAAACAAGTCGAGCAGGAAGAACCTCAACATCTGATTAACATGATCATTGGAGGTGTAGATGTTCCACAAGGGCCAATTATGAAACACACAATAGTTTCTATCATAAGAGAAAATGAACTCGAGACTATATTCTGGAGGGACCCATCTCGTTCAGCGCCGAGGACGCTAAGGGCGAAATTCAACCCCATAACAATGCACTAGTAATATATGTACTAATTAATAAATCTCAAGTTAAGCGTGTATTAATTTATCCGGGTAGCTCGGCTAGCATCATCCGGTGGAGAGTCGTGGAGCAATTGGGGCTGTTAGATCAAATCGTACTAGCAGTTTGAGTATTATACGGGTCAAATATGGCGTGCAAAACAACGAAGGGTGAAACACTCTACCAGTCAACACAGCCGGAACCACCAAGGAGACAAATACCTATGTAATCGAGGGGGATATGAGATACAACACCTTGGGAGACCATGGGTCCACAACATTAGGGCAGTGTCGTTGACCTTACATCAAGCGTTAAAATTTTCATCCCTAAGTGGAATCAAAATTCTCTACGAGACTAACCAGCCGCAAAGGAGATGTTCACTGTCGAGGAAGTGAGCTCGGTACCCGCAATAACGACACAAAAAAGTGGGGGACTGGTTGAAGGGAAAGGCGCCAAATAGAAATGGCTGATCCCCACCCAGACCGACCAGAAAAATAGGAGGAACGCTCAAAGAATGAGGAAGATGACTTGGGGTCCTGAGATCCTTAGTAGCACCCGATGATACCG
This sequence comes from Nicotiana knightiana, assembly GCA_005239525.1. Lineage (NCBI taxonomy): Eukaryota > Viridiplantae > Streptophyta > Magnoliopsida > Solanales > Solanaceae > Nicotiana > Nicotiana knightiana. The sequence goes on from ML431684.1 coordinate 23,416, forward strand.
ATGTCTCCAAGTCGACGATCGAGAAAATGGAACAGGTCATACTGATCGAGCACCTACCAGACAGAAAGGTATACTTGGTCACGGGATTAACCCCAAGCTAAGGAAAAAACTCATTGATTTCCTTAAAGCTAATGGTGATTATTTTTCCTCGTCCCACTTAGATATAACAGGATACCACCGGAGATAACGGCTTACAAATTTAGCTTGGATCCAAAATTCCACCCGGTCAAACTGAAGAGGAGGCCGCAGTCCGAAATCAAGCACGCATTCATCAAAGACGAGGTATCTAAACTTTTAAAAATAGGTTCCATTTGGGAGGTTAAATACCTGGATTGATTACATAACGTAGTAGTTGTACCTAAAAAAGCAAACAAGCTTAGAATGTGTGTAGACTATAAGGACTTGAATAAGGCATGCCTGGAGGATTTGTTTCCTTTGCCTAACATTGACCGAATGATCGATACAACAGATGGACATGAGAAACTGAGTTTTCTCGATTCCTATTTCGGGTAAAACCAAATACGGATGGACCCAGGCGACCAATATAATACTTCTTTCACAATTCGGCACCTATTGTTATAACGTGTTGTTGTGTGGACTAAAACATGCCAGTGCCACGTATCAATGCCTAGTTAACCGAATGTTCGAGGAACAAATAGGGAAATTAATGGAGGTTTATATTGGCGATATGTTAGTTAAGTCTCTGCGAGTAGAGGACCATTTGAAACATTTGCAGAAAACCTTCGACATACTAAGGAAATACAACATGAAGCTGAACCCGGAGAAGTATGCCTTTGGAGTCGGCTCAGTCAGGTTCCTCGATTTTATAGTATCTAACCGAGGGATAGAGACCAACCCGGATAATATAAAATGCCATCAAAGATATCACCATGGTTGATAACGTCAAGGTGGTACAGAGGCTGACCGGGCGGATAGCCGCACTGGGTCAGTTTATTTCGAGGTCATCGGATAAAAGCCACCAATTTTCTCACTACTAAAGAAGAAGAGATACTTCTCTGGACCCCGGAGTGCTAAAAGGCTTTGGAAGAACTCAAACAATACTTATCAAGTCCTCCTTTGTTGCACACCCTGAAGGTGAATGAGCAATCATACATTTATTTGGCGGTTATCGAGATAGTAGTAAGTGGTGTCTTGGACCGGGAAGAAAAAGGTACATAGTTTCCCATCTATTTTGTTAGTAGAACCCTAGGTGATGCTGAAACGAGGTATCCACATCTAGAAAAATTAGAGCTCACCTTGTTGAGTGCATCTAGGAAACTATAACCATACTTTCAATGTCACCCTATTTGTGTCATGACCTCGTATCAGCTAAGGAATGTTATGCATAAACCCGATCTCTTAGGACAACTAGCAAAATGGTCCGTAGAGGTTAGAGGGTACGATATTGAATACAAACATCGAACAACTATAATGTCTCAGATATTGACAAACTTCGTGGCCAATTTTACACCGGCCTTGATCCCCGAGGTAGATAAAGAATTATTACTTTCCTTGGGGACTAGCTCGGGGGTCTGGACCCTATTAACTGACGGTGCTTCCAACGCAAAAGGGTCCGATTTGAGGATCGTACTAAAACACCCTTGGGTAATGTACTAAGGCAATCTATTAAAATTGTGAAATTGACTAACAATAAAGCCGAATATGAGGCTATGATTGCAGGTATAGAACTTACCAAGCTAGGGTTGAGGTGATCGAAGCCAAATGTGATTCCCTCGTAGTTGTTAACCAAGTTAACGGGACACTTGAAGTAAAAGAAGATCGGATGCAGAGATACTTGGATAAGTTACAAATGACATTACATCAGTTCAAGGAATGGACAATACAACATGTGCCCCAAGATCAGAATAGTGAGGCCGATGATAACTAAGTTGACACGCTGGAATTGGTTGCTGGCACAATAGGGTGGTGCCTTACCACACCGCAGGCGGACGCGCGGTAGCGTTCGTGGTGGTGCTTCAGGATTCCAATGTACTGTGTCCAAGATCAGAACGAGCTTGTCGGCGGACCACTGCCGTTTCATTCTTGAGTGAGTTGGCTGACTTGAGATCCCTAGTCCCTTACTTTAGAGAAGAAAGACAGTTGAATTCGTGATTACCGGGTAGGGATCACTTCACTCCTGCGCCTGTAGAGTCTTCTTGCATCTTTCCTTGAAAATTGACTAAGCGCGAACCGAAGCGTTCCACCAACAAAGAAGTCATCCTTGACGATTTCCCATTCCTTCCCGGCCGAGCTGTCTCTCCTCCACCACAAGCCCTCTGAAGCGAGGATGCACACTGCTTTAGATAGAAAGCGCAATGCAACATTCCCGAATTCCAATTTGGAAAATGAATTTATAGTTTCTATTTTTGTTGTATCAATTATCATTTCAACGAACAACTTCTCCCATAATGATACCTATGCTAGATCTCTTTGGAGACTAAACAATGGAAATAATATGTAATAGTTATCCAAGTAACGATAATAAGAAAGACTAGGGTATAGCTGTTTAAATCCCCGGTCGAAATCATCTAACATAAAATTGTATAAGACCTTAGTGATTAACCCAGCGTGTGGGATCCCGACATAATCCCTAACATCGAAGAATTCCAAAGTTTTTCTCTATTTAAAGTAGAGATAGCCCAACAACTTTTTGTTCAATTTCTCGTGGAGTCAAATTCTCATCAGTATGAGTCAAGGGAATGGACCCCTGGCCTCGGATGTCCATATAAATAACACGACGAGCATAAATTTCCAAACTCCACTTTTGTTGTTGCCAGGTAGAATGATTCATTCAACCTCGGTATCGGCAACCAAGACACCCTTCTCTGTCGAATGAATCTTCAAATCATCATCTTCAAACCACAACTCTGGTCACGGTTTCCAATTGACTTTATCTCAGGTGACAGGGGCAGGAGAACACTTCACAAAATGCGCTTTCACAACGAGCGAGATCTTTGAAATTCAATCAGAACAACATTGGGTGTGTAAGATATAGGATTCTTGTCTGAGTCATGTGGATCACAAAATAAATCTATGATTTCAAGTACACTCATTGATTTTGAGAAAATCGAATCAATTGGACTTTTTCCCAGCGATAGCTCCAACTTGAGATTTTTCTTCTGATACACTTTCCGGCTCGCAGCAACTCAAAGGGGACCTATCCAATTTTTACAATACGATGGTTGGTTGTTCACGGTCACTAAAGATGGGTGGATGTTCAGTCTCAGTGGAAGAAAACCAATACTGTTTGAGCTATGTCATCGGATGTAACCGTAGATCAACTATTTGACTCTCCAATATGTGCAACTTCCTGGAAAAGAACCCAGACTGATATCAGTCTAGTTAAGTTTGGTTTGGTTTGGAAGTTGTATGATATGGCAGCAGGGGTGGATCTATCAGATATCCTAAGGTATTTGTTAGATCCTTCCTATTAGTTGTTGTGGGTCACGAGCATGTAACTTGTTTTGGATTTCTATTTATTTTATATAAGCCCTTTACTTAAGGTTAGTTTTGAATTGTGTCCAGTTGTCTAATATAGGGTCGTTAGTCAACTCCGATGAATTCAATTCTGGAATGGCGGTGCAATTAATGACCTCGGTGATAAAGGAAGGTCATGCCGAGGTAAACTCAACAAGCTTGACTTGGGATTGGAGAAACAAATACATAGACTACCTTCAGAAAGGGAAATTGCCATCAGAACCCAATGAATCAAGAGTCTTATGACCTAAGGCTGCCAGGTTTAACTTGGTTGGAGGAAAACTGTATCGAAGATCGTTCTTTGAACCGTTAGTGAGGTGCTTGGGTCCCCACGAGACTGATTACGTGATGACGAATGTCCATGAGGGTACTTGCCAAAACCATTTAGGAGCATAATCATTGGTTAAGAAATTGATCAGGGTCGGTTATTACTGGAACGGGATGGAAAAGGACACGAAAGACATTGTTCAAAAGTGCAACAAATGTCAAAGGCACGCCTCTATGATCTAATGTCACGACCCAAACCGATGCGCCGCGACGGGCACCCTGTACCTTACTCAATAGAGTACCAACATAACGTATCTTTTCGTATCATACTATAATAGATAACTGAGTCGTAGAGACTGCTGTAAAATAGGTAGAATACAACTTGTGATACCAACTTATACAAAAAACATACAGGCCTATAAGACCAAAACAACCGCTCGTATACTTAACATAGGCCGACAAGGCCATACAATCTTGTACGTACATGACATCTGTCTACAAGCCTAAAATACATAATTTTCATAAAGGTCGGGACACAGTTCCTCCATACCAGACAAAACACGTCTAAATCATACTAACCAAACTAGAAACTCCGAAGCAAATGGAGCGCACCAACATCTTCCGCTGAGCTGATAGCCTATTTGGAGGGCTCTCGACCTATCTATCAGGACTTGAGGATATGAAATGCAACATCCCCATGAAAAAGAGACGTCAGTACGAATAATGTGCCGAGTATGTAAGGCAAATAAATAAATACATAACAGACATGGAAGAAGTATAGAATAAATGACTCAACTTGTAAGTCTGAATAACTCTGTAAATCATGAAATATTTATAGTGTCATGCATATGCGTATGAATGTCATGTCGTGCATAGGTACATCTTTCACAACATCATCAGGCCTCTAAGAGCATCCCATCATATCATCTCTGCCACTAAGGGTGAAATCATCAACGTATACCAGCTGATCAGGTGGTGGTGCGTATATAACGCCATAACTTTCCCATATCCCATATACATATATATATATATATATATATACATATATATATATATATATATATATACACACACACATATATATATATACATATATATATATATACACATATGTATATATATGCGTATATAACACCATCTAGTCATGGGTCAATGTGCATGTATAAATTCATGAAATGCATATGAAATACGTTAATGAAATCTCTCGGTACGTCATAAGACCATTATGCCTTTGAGTAATATCATGAAGTAAACTTTATCAACTTACTTATTTTCTGAGACCCATGAACAGATGATAGAATAATATGACACATGGGGGATCAAGAACAGAAGCATATATGTATCGTGTAGGAGTTCCAAATGTACGGTAGTCTCATGAACTGACCATCGAATGACCCCATTGAGGAATTGCCAAAATAAGTATCAGTAATTCACAAAGAGATATCCAGAAAGCATGCTAAACTCCAAAACATTAGAAAGGCCAAAATGATAGCTATTAGATTAAACCTTCTAATACCATAAAAGAATACTTTTCATCAGCATTTTCTTTTTTTTTAAATATCTAAGCTTTTTATATCTTGTATATATTCTCGTCTTTCTTCTAATAATCCAATCAATCCTCCTAGACATCAGTCAGTAGCTTTGATGAATTCAATTTGAATTTGTATATTCACCATCACCCTTTTAGTTACTCTGTTAGGACCCAATTCTTTGACATCAGGCGTTGGCGCGGCTGTGGCAAGGATTGGGCGTGATGTCCTTGCCATAGGCCGATGCGCGGGCAATACGATCATGCGGGCGACAGACAAGACATTGACATGAGGGCTGTTGTGGGCAAGTATTGGCCAAGGTCTTGGCACGGGCGAGACACGCTTGGAAAGGGCTTGACAAAACAGTGTGGGAAATGTTAGGGCGGCATGGAACGACATGCGCGCCAAAATCAGTGGGCAATGACACTATGGGTTGTGGCAGCTAGGTGCGGACTAAGCTAAGGCACGACGGATGTACAGGTGAATGGAAAAGGCTTTCAATAGCCAATTCAAGGCTATGTGAATGAAAATAAAAGCAATGGCACGAGGAAAATGGGCATTGACATGGACAAGGCAGAAAACTAGGCCAAGGCAGTGTGCGGGCGGCAGCGGCGTCGGACGTGTGCGGCAAAGTCATGGCTGCAGAATGCGGGTGAGACATTGGTGAGGAACAATTTCAAAGATGAGTTAAATCTTGGCACAAAGCAAACTTAGGCGTGAAGCATAGCTGACCAAGTAAAAAGGCACATGTAAGGCACATGCCAAAGTAGTTGGCGGTTACATTTCACCTCCCCTTGTCCCTACGATCTCCCATGATCTCCCATGAACTGATTATGCTTGTATCCATGATCCCATTTCGTTTATAATGGCCTAAGTAGTTGGGTATGTCAACTAAAAGTTAGAATCAGATTTAAACTTAGCCCGACAAGTGGCAAAAGCTGTCGACGACAAGTGTCAATGTGCTGCCAAGTCTTAAGGGCTGCCTATGTTCTATAAATATGGCCTTATGGACTTAGGCAGAGGTGTGTAGGTAATTTCGTGTGGAATTACAAGAGGGTAACAAGAGTGAAACGTGAGGGTTTCAAAGTGTTTTAAAAGGGACTAAGGCTAGGCTTGGGCAGGTCTTAGTGTTGGCCAAGAACGACTTGTGTTCTTCGTCAAGAGTGGGTTGTGATCGACTTGTGATCGCAGCAAGTGAGGGTTTCCTTCGTATGTTTTTGAAATTATTGCAAAAGTTGGGTTTTCCCATATTGGCTTGTGTTCCTTACTGTTTAGCTGCCTAAAATTCGTCGAAGGCTAAACTTGCTGAAATTTGGCTAAGTGTGGGAAAGGCTGAGTCAAGCGCGCAACTTGACTACCACACGGGTGTGGTTCGGACTGACTAAAATCACCCCTGTGACAACTGGTATCAGAGCCAGGCAGGTTCGTGGCGGTGGCAAGGCGACCGGTGGCAGATTACGTGGTGGTGTTCGAAGGCATGGATGGTTGCACGAATGTAGAACTGCGCCAAAGAATGGAACAATTGGAAGCACTCGTGGGGCAGGCTCTTGAAATCGAATTTGATTCTTCTGTTCTTGCAAGGATGTCACATTTGGAGGCAGATTATGCGGCGAGACACGAAACTACGCTGGCAGAAATGGCCTTGGTGCGCCAATAAAAAGAAGAACTACGTGAAGAGGTGCATCAACTTCGAAGGGCAATGCAGAATACTACCCTTAGAAGCGATGATCGCACCAAAGTCAGAATTCCGGAGCCGAAGGCCTATGGTGGTGCGNTGTGGCGTACACGAGTCGTGGAAGTAGAAAATGCTAGTTTGCCAAGGATTGAAACTTGAGAGATGCTGAAGAAGGAATTAAAATCTCAATTCCTTCCTAGCAACTCCTCATAGGTTGCAAGAGATGGGCTGCGTCGCTTGAAACAAAGTGGCACGGTGAGGGAGTATGTCAAGGAATTTTCGTCCTTGATGCTGAATGTAAGTATTTGGCAGAAGAAGACAAGCTGCATTACTTCATGAGCGGGTTGAAGGGATGGGCGCAATTAGAGTTGAGGAGGCAGAATGTGCAAAACCTCTCAACGGCTATAGCAGCGGCAGATGCATTGGCGGATTTCAATTTAGGTGATGACCCTGCTGAATCTTCAAAATCTGATGGGAAGAAGGACAAGGCAAGGGAATGGAAAAAGAATGGAAAGGGCCAAGCTGCTGAAACAAAAGGGTTTGCTAAGAATGGGAGGCAAGCGGAGACTCTCTACGACAAGGAAAAAACGGCAAGTTCAAGGGCTGTTTCACTTGTGGTGGACCACACTTGAAGAAGGACTGTCCGGTGTAGGCGAGGGTAAATGCAATGCTAGCTGCGGGAAGATAGGAACAAGTGGTGGAAGCAAATGCCATTGTGGCAGAAGTGAAGGAAGCACCCGGGGCGTTGTATGTCAACAACCCCTTGAGGTTGATTAATTGAGTTGGATCGACGAGGACGTCGATTTCAAAGGGTGTGGGTGGTTTTTTAGGAACCAATTCTTTGACATCGGGCGTTGGAGCGGCTATGGCAAGGATTGGGCGTGATGGCCTTGCCATAGGCCCATGCGCGGGCAATACGATCATGCAGGCAACGGGCAACGGGCAAGACATTGACATGAGGGTTGTTGTGGGCAAGTATTGGCCAAGGTTTTGGCACGGGCGAGAAACGCTTGGAAAGGGCTTGACAAAATAGTGTGGGCAATGTTAGAGCGGCATGGCATGGCATGCGCGCCAAAATCAGTGGGCAATGACACTATGGGTTGTGGCAGCTAGGTGCGGACTAAGCTAAGGCACGACGGATGTGCGGGTGAATGGAAAAGGCTTTCAATATCCAAGTCAAAGCTATGTGAATTAAAATACAAGCAATGGAAGTAGGGAAATGGGCATTGACATGGGCAAGGCAGAAAACTAGGCCAAGGCAGTGTGCGGACAACAGCGGCGTCGGACGTTTGCGGCAAAGTCATGGCGGCAGAATGCGGGTGAGACATTGGTGCAGAACAATATCAAAGATTAGCTAAATCTTGGCACAAATCAAGCTTAGGCGTGAAGCATAGTTGACCAAGTAAAAAGGCACATGCAAGGCACATGCCAAAGTAGTTGGCGGTTACTTTTCACCTCCCCTTGTCCCCATGATCTCCCATGAACTGATTATGCTTGTATCCATGATCCCATTTCGTGTATAATGGCCTAAGTAGTTGGGTATGTCAACTAAAAGTTAGGATCAGATTTAAACTTAGCCCGACAAGTGGCAAAAGTTGTCGACGACAAGTGTCAATGTGCTGCCAAGTCTTAAGGGATGCCTATGTTCTATAAATAGGGCCTTATGAACTTAGGCAGAGGTGTGTAGGTAATTTCGTGTGGAATTACAAGAGAGAAACAAGAGTGAAACGTGAGGGTTTCAAAGTGTTTCAAACGGGACTAAGGCTAGGCTTGGGCAGGTCTTAGTGTTGGCCAAGAACGACTTATGTTATTCGTCAAGAGTGGGCTGTGATCGACTTGTGATCGTAGCAAGTGAGGGTTTCCTTTGTATGTTTTCGAAATTAATGCAAAGGTTGGGTTTTCCCGTATTGCCTTGTGTTCCTTACTGTTTAGCTGCCTAAAATTCGTCGAAGGATAAATTTGCTGAAATTTGGCTAAGTGTGGGAAAGGCTGAGTCAAGCGCGCAACTTGACTGCCGCACGGGTGTGGTTCGGACTGACTAAAATCACCCCTGTGACAATTACTCCAATACTAGTGTAAATTATATAAGTATTGGAGTAATATTTAAAAAAGTAATTTGCTTTCAATATCATCTCCTTAATTCCCTAAACAAGTTAGTAAAATGGATGAATATTCATCACACTACTCATTGTGGATGAAGAACAAAATAATTCTTCTGGGAGCTGCGTATTTTCTATGAATAGAGTCATTTATGGAAATTGTGCATTTGCTTGTTTTATTTGTGCCATATGGATCATGCCAAAAAAAAAGAAGGGATAGCCTTAACATACCTGGGGTAGAGAAAACTCCGTATAATATTTTTGGCGAAGATTGCACCGTACTCTATTGGAGCCGCAAAATTTTATGTTGCTACGATTCTAGCAAATTCTCGTTGGAATTGTGTTGTTGCACATTGAATTGAATTTAGAATTGCAAGATCTAGGTTGAATTAGTTCCTGTTCTTGATGTATTCAAACTAGGAAGAATGAAAATGATATATGATTCCTATTTTGGACTTAAGGATGTTTTGATCTCTTGTCCAAATGAAAATGGAAACAAAGACACTTAATATGTCTTACTTTGTTAATATTTCAATTAACCATAGGTAGCCACCTACTCATAAATGAATATGAGTAATTTTCTTAACTGGTGGCCTTCGTCCACGTTTTGGGGGTGTGTTTTTTTATTAATTTTTATCCACTTATTAGTTAACTGAGTAATGTTTCGTTATCCGGTAATTAACCAATTACCCGTATAATTTAAAAATTATCTCAAATTACTTAAAATTCGACTAATTTTTAATATACTTTATACATCATATTGTCCTGGTCATATGGTACCTTGTATGACACTAGTCTATAAATACGGGGTATTATATCTTGGCCCGTATTTTATCCAAAATCGACAACCTTCAACGAAACTCATTCTTCGATTTACTTACCAACTCACCTTAATGAATTTACTTATCCCTTGTATGGAATATCATAATACTTGTAACCTCAAAATAATCCCATTCCCGGGCATGCGTCGATTCACTTTACGACGAAACCTTAACGTCCGAAAATGTGGGATGTAACATCTCATTCCCGAGCTTTCATCAATTCACTTATGGCTTACTTTCATGTACGAAAACATGGGGTGTAACATTTTTCCTCCTTTGGAACATTCGTCTCCTAATGTTGACTGATGCACTTATCATTTTATAACTTATGCTTTCGAATAATTTAGTACTTTCCTTTCCATCTAGGCAACCGTTCTATGAATAATTCCAAAATATAGTGTATTCCCCTTTTTAGTCTTCTTTCTCATACCACGACTTGTGGTCGAACCTTTGCAATCTCATAACTGTTGCTGCCTCCTGTCATGCAGCTTGTATGACTCTGACTTTGCAAGTGTGCCTATGCGACTCTTCTCTCTTTTTCTCTCCAGCTTTTAGCCAATCTCTAGGCCTCACTTTGTAAACATATACAGAGCTTGACAAGGTGTCCCTCTGGGCAATTATAGGTATAGTTGAAATTCTTTGCTCGGTATTTTTTTTTGAACTTATGAATATTGCTATATCTTATTTCACAGATCCGCGTATCCATTTGTATGACTTTATTGCATCTAGGTAGGTCATACTATACCATAACTCTTATTTTGATTTATCGTTACTAAGGTCTGCTACCGAACTCCAGGTTACTTTCGTTACTTATCCCATATGTATAAATCTAATTCCTTTAATGCTTCCTCATTACTTGTTCATCTTAAGAATGACGGCCTAATCTCACCTCATACTTTGTGGCATGTGTCCATCCATTGTTTATTCACCTTAATATTGATCTACAATATACCACCGATAACTTGGAACCTCTTACGTAATCACTAGGTCTCATGTTGCATCGTGGAACATTTGAAGTGATTTTTCTGATCCACCTGGGGTTATATAATATTATACTTCCATAACTGTATTTCATAGCATCCCAATGTGATTCACTTATATGGGTATTATTGCCCTGTACAATTCTTGAAATCCCTTTTGTTTATCACAATTACAGCCTCATTCTATTATTAGGGAAGCATTCCATCTCTTCTAAATGCTATTAGTCTTAGACTCCTTTGAGTTTATTCGGCTATACTGAGCTTTGTACAACTTAGAGAAACCATCAGCACTCTTGTTTACATGGTTTAATTCTGAGGACTTATCCATTCTCATCACCTTCTCACTCGCCCTTTCTCGTTCTTACTTCTATCATAAAACTTTGTCGCTTTACTATACTTTAGCTTGCAACCTATACATATATATTTATACTATTCGCAGCCTTCCTTCAACTTTCTTGCACCATAGATTTCCTTGTGTTATTCTGGAACATCAAGCGATACATCACATTATCTCTAACTTTTCTTTATTCTCTTGACTAGATCTCTCGTTACTTAGAAACCATAGGCTGGAAGGTATGCCACTGCCGACGTTGCTATCATTCCTGGATATTAAATCCCATTGCTTCTAGCCTTCTATCCGAAGCATGGACTATTCACGATCGTCTGCCTTTGAGTATCTTGTACGTTGTTCACCTTTACCTTTCTTACCTTAAAATCTCGCATTGCATCTTCTATCTTTTTCATGACCTCCCGTCCATATAGGTATAATTCACGTTCATAACTTGAAGCTCTATTATAATACTTGCACCTCTGGTGCCTATACAATCTGGTGGGAGCTCCATACTGAATTCTTATGAGGCTGGTATTTTTTTAACTGGCTTCATCGTAGAGCCATTACAAAATATGGCTATTTTACTATCTCTCATGCACCACTGATATTAAGAGTGATTCTGCAATGTTCTCAATCACGATGTCCATAATTTTCTGGGTGCAATAATCAGATTCCTGATTTACTTCGCTGATGTAACTCCTTAGTTTCTTCTTTCTTCTGATCGGCCTTTATGTAGGCTTAAGTTATCTCCCAATCTGTGGTTCATGGTATTAGTTATTATGTTTAGCCTTTCATGGGCGCTGAGGAATATGCATGACACAATCCTTTAACAATTTAATCCTTCGTCTATGACCTGGGCTCAATTCTTTATTTTAATGTATACCATAATCTTCTACGGTTGTATATGATGCATGTATAAAACTCTGAACCCTTAAGTGAGTTCATAACGTAACCAGCTCTGGATCATTGATAGAATAATTTCTTTCGTTCCATCTTAGCTTTCTTTCAACGTAAGCTATTACTTTTCTTGGTCTTTCTGCCCCTTTGTTGCGTCCATACTTAGCTTATCTTAGTTCTCACACATGCCAGAGTTTTCGTGCAACTCATATGATCTCGAATTTTACTTTTAATTTTACTTCCCGTTCATAAGCCATGGCAGGTTCCACTTTCCTTTGGAGTGCTTCCAATGTTGTTGTGAGACTGTTGTTACACGACCATTTCCTCTTTAGATCGTTGTGCTTAGATTGAAGCCTTCTTCCTTATTTCCTCAGCTAGTTTTTTGTTGTAGTACATAGGGAGACTTTTGACTCTCGTAAAGCTATGAGCTAATTACAGACCTTTTGATGTCATTCCTTGCCTATAATCATCCGTAGTTGCTTACCTCAATGCCCTTGTGCTTGTAGGGTTTCTCCTGAACTGATATTTTGACTGCTTTCCCAGTGGCACTTTCTTTTATCCCCGTAATACTGATACGTCACCTTTAACTAACCCGAATCCTATTTGAATATATCTCACGTATTATAATGACACTATTGCGGGTCTAAATTCTCCATGTTGGGGTTTACTATATTTACCTTGCATGATTTGCTGATTTGTCTGTAACCTATTGTCTAGTCATGACTAGGCCCTTCCTGAATCAACTACTAACTACTTGTCAGCCTATTCTCATATCCATATTCCGTGTAATCTTCCGTGTAATCTTTCTTGGGTTATTTCCTTGTCTTAACCTACCTCACTTACTGGCTCCTTATCTATCAATAAAATCCCGGGCAGGAACCCTTACTTCCTTTTCTTGCTGCAACTTGTATCTAGCTTCTGATTCCATTATTCCTTTTTACCATAAGAGTGGATAAGTATTCTTTCCTAAAATCTCCTTATCAATAATCGTACACCTTTTAGTATACGCATGATCTGCTGAACACCTCTCATTTACTCATCATAAGCAAGATGCAAAATCAAGTTCCTCTAACTCAACACTTCCACAACTATATCTCTTATCGATCTCTTTCTGAATGTAAGCATTGTCTTATTACGAATAAAATAGAAGTTCGGAATTTGAATTCTTATAAATGAGCTCTACCACACGATCTAGAGTAAGAAGAAAGAGTGACAGTCATAAATGCCCTGTAGCCTCCTGCTTATAAGTGTGGTGCATGAAACACTCATAAACAAGACTCTACTAGACACAGCTTGTAGACTCCCTAGGACAGAACTGCTCTAATAACACTTTTGTCACAACCCAAACCTATGGGCCGCGACGGGCACCCGGTACCTTACTCATCCGGGTACCAACATAACGTATCTTTTCGTATCATACTATCATAGATAACTGAGCCGTAGAGGTTGCTGTGAAATAGGTAGAATACAACATGTGATACCAGCTTATACATAAAACATACGGGCCTATAAGACCAAAATAACTGCTCGTATACTGAACATAGGCCGAAAAAGCCATACAATCTTGTATGTATATGACATCTGTCTACAAGCCTCTAAGAATACATAATTTTCATAAAGGTCGGGACAGAGTCCCGCTATACTAAACAATAGACGTCTAAATCATATTAACCAACTAGCAACTCCGAAGCAAATGGAGTGCACCAACATCTTCCGCTGAGCTGATAGCCTATTTGGAGGGCTCTCGACCAGTCTATCGGGACCTGGGGGCATGAAACGCAGCGTCCCCATGCAAAAGGGACGTCAATATGAATAATTTACCGAGTATGAAAGACACATAAATAAATAGATAACAGACATGGAAGAAGTATAGAGTAAATGACTCAACCTGTAAGTCTGAATAACTCTGTAAATCATGAAATATTTATAGTGTCATGCATATGCGTATGAATGTCATGTCGTGCATAGGTACATCTTTCATAACATCATCAGGCCTCTAAGGGCATCCCATCATATCATATCTGCCACTGTGGGCGAAATCATCAACGTATACCAGCTGATCAGGTGGTGATGCGTATATAACGCTATAACCTTTCCCATATATATATATATATATATATATATATATATATATATATATTTATATATGCGTATATAACACCATCTAGTCATGGGTCAATGTGCATGTATAAATTCATGAAATGCATATGAAATACGTTAATGAAATCTCTCGGTACGTCATAAGACCATTATGCCTTTGAGTAATATCATGAAGTAAACTTTATCAACTTACGTATTTTCTGAGACCCATGAACAGATGATAGAATAATATGACACATGGGGAATCAAGAAAATAAGCATATATGTATCCTGTAGGAGTTCCAAATGTACGATAGTCTCATGAACTGACCATCAAATGACCCCATTGATGAATTGCCAAAATAAGTATCAGTAATTCACAAAGAGATATCCAGAAAGCAGGCTAAACTCCAAAACATTAGAAAGGCCAAAACGATAGCTATTAGACTGAACCTTCTAATACCACAAAAGAAAACTTCTAGTATATATTCTCATCTTTCTTCTAATAATCCAATCAATCCTCCTAGACATCCGTCAGTAGCTTTGATGCATTCAATTTGAATTTGTATATTCATCATCACCCCTTTAGTTACTCCAATACTAGTGTACATTATATAAGTATTGGAGTAATATTTAGAAATGTAATTTGCTTTCAATATCATCTCCTTAATTCCCTGAACAAGTTAGTAAACTGGATGAATATTCATCACACTACTCAATGTGGATAAAGAGCAAAATAATTCCTCTGGGAGCTGCGTATTTTCTATGAATAGAGTCATTTATGGGAATTGTGCATTTGCTCGTTTTGTTTGTGATGTATAGATCATGACAAAAAAAAGGGATATCCTTAACATACCTGGGTAGGGAAAACCCCGTATAATAATTTTGGCGAAGATTGCATCGTACTCTTTTGGAACCGTAAAATTTTACGTTGTTACGATTCTAACAAATTCTCGTTGGAATTATGTTGTTGCACGTTGGATTGGATTTGGAATTGCAAGAGCTGGGTTGAATTAGCTCATGTTCTTGATGTGTTCGAACTAGGAAGAATGAAAATGATATATGATTCATATTTTGGACTTAAGGACGTTCTGATCTCTTGTCCAAATGAAACTGGAAACAAAGACACTTAATATGTCTTACTTTGTTAATATTTCAATTAATCATAGGTAGCCACCTACTCATAAATGAATATGAGTCATTTTCTTAATTGGTGGCCTTCTGCCACATTTTGGGGGTGTATTTTTTTATTTATTTTTATCCACTTATTAGTTAACTGGGTAATGTCCGGTTACCCGGTAATTAACCAATTACTCGTATAATTTAAAAATTATCTCAAATTACTTAAAATTTTACTTATTTTTAATATACATTATACATCATACTGTCCTGGTCACATGGTACCTTGTATGACACTAGTCTATAAATACGGGGTATTATAGCTTGGCCCGTATTTTATCCCAAATCGACAAACTTCAACAAAACTCATTTTTCGATTTTCTTACCATCTCACCTTCACGAATTTACTTATCCCTTGTTTGAAATAGCATAATACTTGTAACATCAAAATAATCTCATTCCCGAGCTTGCGTCGATTAACTTTACGACGAAACCTTAATGTCCGAAAATGCGGGATGTAACATCTCATTCCCGAGCTTTCATCAATTCACTTATGGCATACTTTCATGTACGAAAACATGGGGTGTAACATCTACCAACCGGGGGAAATGCTTTACCTGATCCTTTCCCCTTGTCCGTTCATGAAATTGGGAATGTACATGTAGGTTCTTTGTTGTGGGCACTCGGTAAGAGGCCTATTACATCTTACTTTTGACCGATTACTTCTCCAAGTGGGTTGAAGCACATGCGTTCGAAAAAGTTAGGGAAATGGAGGTCATCGACTTCATCTAGGATCATATAGTATCCCAGTTTGGGATACTCGCACAGATCACGTATGACAACGGGAGACAGTTCATCAGCAACAAGGTCAATAAGTTCTTTGAATGCCACAAAATCAAAAATATTCTATCGACCCTTACCACCCAAGTGCGAACGTTCAGGCGGAGTCAATAAACAAAACTATATTACAGAACCTGAAGAAGAGATTGACTGACTCAAAATGAAAGTGGAAAAAAAAGTTTCTCGAGGTCCTATGGGTATATCGAACAACTTCGAAGTCGAGCATTGGTGAAACACTGTTCTCTCTAGTCTACGGTGCAGAAGCTTTGATTCTGGTTAAGGTAGGAGAACCGAGCTTAAGGTTCCAATATGCTACGGAGACGTCAAATGACGAGGGCTTAGCCGTAGCTTAAATTTAGCAGACGAAAGGCGAGAAGCCGCCCTAGTCCGATTAGCAGCTCAAAAGCAACAAATGGGAAGATATTACAATCGAAGGGCAAACCTTCGACACTTTCAACTTGGGGTCTTGGTATTGGGGAAAGTCACACTGCATACCAAGAACCCGAATGTCGGGAAACTAGGCCTAAATTGGGAGGGACCGTATAGAGTCACTGGTATAACTAGAAAAGTCTCATACTAGATCGAGTCCAAAAATAGTGTACAACTACCCAACAACTAGAACGTGAAACATTTAATGCGGTACTACTACAAAGGTATGGACACAAAAACTTCTTTGTGGTTTATTACGCTTTGAGCTAACCCGTGCAGGTACTCAATCGAAGTCAAATCTAAGGATTAAGTCTGAAGTCAACAGTAAGTGTTCTACCCTAGCTTTGGAGACCGGTCTAAAATCAGAGGTTGCAGATCGTCCGTACCCTCAAAATTCAGTCTCGAATACTAGGGGGCTACAACACCCTAAGACAAGAACCAAAGTCCTAACTTCGGATATTTAGAAGGCACTCATATTCGATATCGAAAACCAAGTCTTGAATATTAGGATTGATTGTAAGGGTCAAACGGTCAAACGAACTGTGCCCCCATAACTCATTCTCGCCATGGAGGATAGCTTTTGTACCTCCAATTACTTACACTACATTCAAATTAATAAAAGAAATTCGCCTCTTATCTTTCATCAGTTCACATTCGCACAAGCAATATTATCGTTAAGTCACGTAAAATGAATACTGGGTTCAGAACTTTGTAGGCCCACGGGCCACCATTAAACAGGGGAATGAAACCCAGGAGGCAATAAGAACCCTCAATATCGTGCACAACCATCTAAAGACCCTAAGCCTACTGGCTAACCGAACCAGGGACTGCTACCCGATAGTGAGATCCGGAAATTCAGGATACTAAATCCCGAAGGCACCAAGCCTACAAGGCATATCCTAAACACGAAAGGCCACAACAAACTTAAGAAATGAAGCCTTTGGAGCTTCGATCATGACATATAAATGGCTCGGAGACGTCTGAATCCGTGCATAAAAAAGTAAGGTCTTTACACATTTTTAATCTAAAAGATTACCTCAGACCCGGTCAAGTCAAGTTAATCGGTCTCGAAATACGTCCATGAAAACAGACACCTTCGGCAAAGAATATCTATGTCCGATTAAATTGATCTAATATTTTAGCAAAGAATTCATTTTTAATCGGGTCTTCCGAAGTCAAAGCAACTTGGAGTTGTTATTTAACCCATACCTCATCCGGGCTTTAGGAAATT
>ML431687.1:0-39551 GCA_005239525.1 Nicotiana knightiana
TAACGCACATAAAATGTAGGGCATATAACATGTAAAACTATGAATTCTAGCCTCGCATCACAACCTCTTCTGCTACGGAATTTTGAGGGTCCTACTCAAAATTCTGCCCCAGCTTGATGGGTGAATGTCTATGATTGTTGCTCATGTGGTGATTGGCTAATCTTGCTTCAGAATTTTGAGGGTCCAGTTTCTGCCCCAGTTTCCAATTGCGGGGGAAAATGAAATTTTTATTGAATTGTGACCGAGCACATAGGGTTGCCTACGTATCCCCTCTTAAACGGGAATCAAGTCAGGCGTAGTTAAATTTACATCATTGAGAAAGCATAACGATTATACATAGTAGCATTTGACTGCATCTGAATTAATTGGCTTTGGCCAGACTTCTCCGTCCATTTTTGCGAGTATAAGTGCTCTTCCTGTCAGTACCTGGTGAACCATGTACGGACCCTGCCAGTTGGGAGAGAACTTCCCTTTGGCTTCATCTTGATGTGGAAAGATCTTCTTCAGCACCAGCTACCCCGGTGTGAACTGTCTAGGCTTGACNCATATAGGGAGTTTCCCCTGTTGAGGTGCGACTGTGGTGCTACATCCCAATAAGGCAAATGATAATTCTTGTGCCACTGCTTGTGCCTTTCTATCATCTTTCTTAGTATCTTCTTGATGTTTTTGTTGGCAGCTTCTACAGCTCCATTCATCTGAGGTCTGTAAGCTGTGGAATTCTTGTGTTTGATCTTGAAAGCGTCGCACATAGCTTTCATCAAGTCACTGTTGAGATCGGAACCATTGTCAGTGATGATTGACTCAGGAATCCCGAATCGACAAACAATATGGTCGCGAACAAAGTCTGCCACGACTTTCTTAGTCACTACTTTGTAGGATGCTGCTTCGACCCATTTGGTGAAATAGTCGATGGCTACCAGAATGAACTTGTGTTCGTTGGAGGCGGCATGCTCGATTGGTCCAATAACGTCCATGCCCCAGGCGGCGAACGGCCATGGTGAGCTTGTTGCGTTGAGCTCGTTTGGAGGTATCTTTATCATATCTGTGTGTATCTAATAACAGTGGAATTTTCGGACATACTGGGTGCAGTCAGTTTCCATAGTCATCCAAAAGTAACCAGCTCGGAGTATCTTCTTTTCCAGAACAAAACCGTTCATATGCGGGCCACAGGTCCCAACATAAATCTCCTCTAGCAGCTTGGATGCTTCCTTTGCATCGACACAGCGTAATAATCCCAAATTGGGAGTCCTCCTATATCGGATTCCTCCGCTGTGAAAGAAGTTGTTGGATAGTCTTCGAAGTGTGTGTTTCTAAGTGGGATTCGCAAGCTCTGGGTAATCTCATTTTGTCAAATACTCCTTGATGTCATAAAACCAAGGATTTTCGTCTGCTCTCTCTCTGACATGGGCATAATAAGCTGACTGATTATGGATCTTTACGGGAATAGGATCAATGAAATTCTTGTCAGGGTGTTGGATCATTGAGGACAAAGTAGCCAATGCATCGGCAAACTCATTCTGGATTCAGGGGACATGCCGAAATTCTATCTTCATGAACCTCTTTCTTAATTCCTCTACGTGGTGCAGATACGGCAGTATCTTGGAATTCTTGGTAGCCCACTCTCATTGTACCTGATGTACCAGCAAATCTGAGTCACTAATCACTAACAGCTCCTGGACATTCATGTCAATGGCCATGCTGAGCCCTAAGATACAGGCTTCATACTCTGACATATTGTTGGTGCAGGGGAATCTGAGTTTGGCAGATACCGGATAATGCTGACCGATTTCTGATATTAGGACTGCTCTAATGCCAATTCCCTTGAAGTTCGCTGCTCCATCGAAGAGCATTCTCCAACTGTCATAGGATTCTGCAGTGCCTTCTCCTATGCATCGACACAGCGTAATAATCCCAAATTGGGAGTCCTCCTATATCGGATTCCTCCGCTGTGAAAGAAGTTGTTGGATAGTCTTCGAAGTGTGCGTTTCTAAGTGGGATTCGCAAGCTCTGGGTAATCTCATTTTGCCAAATACTCCTTGATGTCATGAAACCAAGATTTTCGTCTGCTCTCTCTCTGACATGGGCATAATAAGCTGACTGATTATGGATCCTTACGGGAATAGGATTAATGAAATTCTTGTCGGGGTGTTGGATCATTGAGGACAAAGTAGCCAATGCATCGGCAAACTCATTCTGGATTCAGGGGACATGCCGAAATTCTATCTTCATGAACCTCTTTCTTAATTCCTCTACGTGGTGCAGATACGGCAGTATCTTGGAATTCTTGGTAGCCCACTCTCATTGTACCTGATGTACCAGCAAATCTGAGTCACTAATCACTAACAGCTCCTGGACATTCATGTCAATGGCCATGTTGAGCCCTAAGATACAGGCTTCATACTCTGACATATTGTTGGTGCAGGGGAATCTGAGTTTGGCAGATACCGGATAATGCTGACCGATTTCTGATATTAGGACTGCTCTAATGCCAATTCCCTTGAAGTTCGCTGCTCCATCGAAGAGCATTCTCCAACTGTCATAGGATTCTGCAGTGCCTTCTCCTATGCATCGACACAGCGTAATAATCCCAAATTGGGAGTCCTCCTATATCGGATTCCTCCGCTGTGAAAGAAGTTGTTGGATAGTCTTCGAAGTGTGNCTTCAAGGGATCCATTCTCGATATGAGATACGTTGTGTAGGCACATAAGTAATGCCTCAGCTTCTGAGCTACCCAAGTCAAACCACAACAAGTGTGTTCCAATAGAGAATACCTGGCCTCGTACTGAGTGAACTTTTTGCTGAGATAATAAATGGCTTGCTCCTTTCCTCCTATTTCATCGTGCTGCCCCATAACGCAGCCGAAAGCTCCATCTAACACTGCAAGGTAGAGTAACAGAGGTCTACTTGGCTCAGGCGGTACCAAGACTGGTGGTGTTGACAGGTATGCCTTGATTTTGTTGAAAGCCTTTTGACAATCATCGGTCCACTTTGTTGCNACATGCCGAAATTCTATCTTCATGAACCTCTTTCTTAATTCCTCTACGTGGTGCAGATACGGCAGTATCTTGGAATTCTTGGTAGCCCACTCTCATTGTACCTGATGTACCAGCAAATCTGAGTCACTAATCACTAACAGCTCCTGGACATTCATGTCAATGGCCATGTTGAGCCCTAAGATACAGGCTTCATACTCTGACATATTGTTGGTGCAGGGGAATCTGAGTTTGGCAGATACCGGATAATGCTGACCGATTTCTGATATTAGGACTGCTCTAATGCCAATTCCCTTGAAGTTCGCTGCTCCATCGAAGAACATTCTCCAACCGTCATAGGATTCTGCAATGTCTTCTCCTATGAATGATACCTCTTCATCAGGAAAATACATTTTCAGAGGTTCGTATTCTCCATCTACAGGGTTCTCAGCAAGATGGTCTGCCAGTGCTTGTCCCTTGACTGCTTTCTGAGTCACATAGATAATATCGAACTCACTCAGCAGGATTTGCCACTTGGCTAGCTTGCCAGTGGGCATGGGCTTCTGAAAGATGTACTTCAATGGATCCATTCTCGATATGAGATACGTTGTGTAGGCACAGAAGTAATGCCTCAGCTTCTGGGCTACCCAAGTCAAAGCACAACAAGTGCGTTCCAATAGAGAATATCTGGCCTCGTACGGAGTGAACTTTTTGCTGAGATAATAAATGGCTTGCTCCTTTCCTCCTATTTCATCGTGCTGCCCCATAACGCAGCCGAAAGCTCCATCTAACACTGCAAGGTAGAGTAACAGAGGTCTACTTGGCTCAGGCGGTACCAAGACTGGTGGTGTTGACAGGTATGCCTTGATTTTGTTGAAAGCCTTTTGACAATCATCGGTCCACTTTGTTGCGGCGTCCTTCTTCAGCATCTTGAAGATCGGCTCACATATAACTTTAGACTGTGCTATGAATCGGCTGATGTAATTAAGTCTCCCCAAGAAACTCATCAAATATTTCTTTTTCCTTGGCGGTGGTAGTTCTTGAATGGCTTTGACCTTTGACGGATCCAATTCTATCCCTCGGCGGCTGACAATGAACCCGAGCAACTTTCCAGCAGGAACCCCGAATGCACACTTCGCGGGGTTCAGCTTCAGATTGTATTTCCGCAACCTTTTGAAGAACTTCCTCAAATCTTCTATGTGGTCAGTGGCTTTCCTAGACTTGATAATAACATCATCCACGTATACCTCGATCTCCTTGTGAATCATGTCGTGGAAGATAGTGGTCATAGCCCTCATGTAGGTGGCCCCTGCATTCTTCAGGCCGAATGGCATCATCTTGTAACAGTACACTCCCCACGGCGTAATGAAAGTCGTTTTCTCAGCATCTTCCTCATCCATCCAGATCTGATGATAACCAGCGAAGCAATCCACGAATGATTGTAGTTCATTCTTGGCGCAATTGTCAATCAGGACATGTATATTTAGCAAAGGGAAGTCGTCTTTTGGACTAGCCCGGTTGAGATCCCGGTAGTCGACACAGACTCTAACCTTCCCATCCTTCTTTGGTACTGGCACAATTTTGGCTAACCATGTCGGGTACTTAACTACCCTGAGAACCTTGGCGTTGATCTTCTTGGTGACTTCTTCTTTGATTTTCAAACTCATGTCGGGTTTGATCTTCCTGAGCTTTTGTTTTACCGGTGGACACATTGGATTGGTTGGTAATTTGTCAGCCACAATAGACGTACTTAGACCAGTCATGTCGTCATACGACCAAGCGAATATGTCCTCATACTCCTTAAGAAATTTTGCATATTCTTTCTTTTCTGACAGCGACAAATGAATGTTGATTTGTGTTTCCTTGATGTTTTTTGAATCTCCCAGGATGATGATTTCAGTCTCGTCCAGGTTGGACTTTGGTCTGTTCTCAAAATTCTCAACTTCTTTGACAATCTCGTCAGGTATGTCATCTTCTTCTGAATCCACGTCTGTTTGTTGCGTTGTCTTGTTGCATGTCACACTCATCAGTTCATCAAAACATGTAATAGTAATGTTGTATAGGTAAAGTAATGAGAGAAAAATAATAGCAATAAAAATTGATTCATAATTTAAAAAATGCTTTTGATAAATTGAACGATTGTTTTGAACATTGAAGATCTTATTACCGGAATTAAAATGCGAAAAAGTAAATCATTTTGTAAAGAAAACAATGAATAGCGTTCGTTTTAGCCTTGCTACCCCGAGGCTCGTCGGGCTTTGGTTGTCCTAACAGTCTAATTCTTGAGGTACGTCCCTCTGCTCACAACCTATATGGAAGGGCCTTCCTCCCCCTCCTCCTCGAGAATAACACAGTAGTCCATATCACTGTCCTCCAGAAACAAGTTCCTCATTGATGCAAGTGATTTTTCTTCGTCTGATCCATAGATAACGTCGTCCTGTTGGAAGGTCTGCTCCAGATGCGGTATTGGTTGCTCCAAAGGGTAATAAGTACCGCGCCATGGTGGAGACCAGTTTTTGAATTCTTCTCAAGTGTATTCGTATCCCAAACCGAAAGTGATGTCGTGCTTCTTGAGTTTGATAGGTTTGGAGATCCCCTGAAGGTTCTTGTCGAGCCCTTTACCTGGCTCAGACCCTCGCCAATTCATCATACTTGGGATCTTGCTACCCCACCATTTGTCTTTGTCGATAGCGTTGACCCGTTCAATGTGGTGGTAAGTTTCTCCACCCAGCTTCCTTCTTCCTTCAATCACGGGAATAGTCTGGCGACTGTAAATGGGGTGGCTACCATCGCCATGAATAATCACTTCTTGTTGGTTCCACTCGAACTTCACAGCCTGATGTAATGTTGATGCTACGGCCCCAGGAGCATGGATCCAGAGTCGCCCTAATAAAAGGTTGTAGGACGCTGGCACATCTATCACTTAGAAGTCAACCTCGAACCAGGTTGGTCCCTTGCAAGCATAGGCTTATCTCAACAATGGTGGACCTTTGAGATACATCGAAAGCTTTCACATTGATTGCTCCATCGTTTATCTCATGCAGCCCTTTACCCAATTTCTTGAGCGTTATCAACGGACAGATATTAAGACTGGATCCTCCATCGATCAGGATTCTAGTGATGAAATAATCTTCGCATTGCACAGTGATGTGCAGTGCTTTGTTGTGACCCAGCCCTTCACGTGGCAGCTCTTCCTCATGGAAATTGATCTTGTGGCTTTCTAGCACTTGGCCTACCATATTAGCCATTTCCCCGCTAGTGATGTTGTTCGGCACATAGGCTTCATTCAACACCTTCAATAAAGCATTACGGTGCATCTCGGAATTCTGCAGCAAAGAGAGGATGGATATTTGCGCTGGCGTCTTGTTTAGCTGGTCGATGAACGAATACTCATTGGCCTGTAATTTCCTCCAAAGGTCGTCCGGACCTGTCTCGATAATGGGAGGCCGATTGGAAGCCTACTTGCTGGATTCAACCAGATGTTCAGGGGTATAGACTCTACTAGTTCTTGTCATACCCTGCGCTGCAACATCTTCTTCAATCTTGACTTTGCCTTTCCTTCTCGCCTCGGCTGTATAGTCCCATGGTATAGCATTTGTATAGAAAGTTGGCGTGGTCGATATCGCCACCGTGATTGGCACATCTACCCTCACTTCGAATGGAACATGTTCCTGGGGTGGTAAGGTGGCAACCTCAAATGGTGCAGGTACATTTTCCGGAGACACGAACTCAACTTCAATCGATACCGGTGTCTTTGCGGGTGTCGCCGCTTCATACTCGAGAGGTACGGACATATTTACCTCAGCATCCGCAGACGGATGAATTTGGACTATGATTGGGTTGAGAGTAACCGCTAGCTTCTTTGGGTTATCACCTTCCACGATCAACCCGATTGACCCCTCGGGGACCCAGTCGTCTTCTATTTTAATCAAGTGGATGCCTCACCCTTATGGTCCGGAAGAGGATTGTTGCAGACTTTTGGAGCGGATTCCTTTGCCACGATGACCTTGTTGTCAATCAAGGAATGTATCTTGTCCTTCAAAAAGCAGCATTCATCGATGGTGTGTCTCTTCATGCCGGAGTGGTATGCACGGGACTTGTTTGGGTTGACCCATTGAGAAGGATTCTCAGGGGTTGCAGCAGGGATGGGGGTGACATAATCAGCAGCTTTGAGTTTCTCATACAGCTGGTCGATGGGTTCAGCGATGGCGGTATACTATTTTGGAGGTCTGCTATCAAAATTAGGACGAGGTCTAGGGAAGTTTTGGTGTGTAGGGGGTGATTGCAAATAGGATGGTTGAGAATTGTAAGTGTGGTAGACAGGAGCGGGTTGAGAGTATTTGGGTGAAGCAGGTCGATATGTCGGTGGTGGAGGTGATTGATAAGTTTGTGGTGGAGGTGATTGATAAGTGGGTGGTGGAGCTTGGTATGAGGGTGAGGGTGCTTGGTAATTTGGGGTTGGTTGATATGTGAGTGCAGGTGTTGGGTAAGTTTGGTATTTAAGTGGGGATTTGGTTCTTTGTGCAACCATCACGGCTCCCGCGTCTCTTTTCTTAGACACACCACCAGACTACAAAGCCTTATTTGTAGCTTGCAAGGCTTCAAAATTCGTGACCATACCAATTTTAATACCATCTTCGATTCTCTTCCCCAGCTTGATAATATCAGAGAATTTGTGGTTCTCGATCATCATCAATCGTTCATAGTACTGCGGGCCTTGAGCCTGAACAAAGAACTTGTTCATTTGTTCCTCTTCTAAGGCGGGTCTGACCTTGGCAGCTTCGAACCTCCAGCGAGTAGCGTACTCGCAAAATGTCTCTGTGGGCTTCTTCTTCAAATTCTGAATATAGAACACATCTGGTGTGTTCTCTCTGTTGAACCTGAATCTGTCCATAAAGTCAGATGCCATGCTCACCCAATTCGACCATTTCTTGGGATCTTGGCTGATGACCAAGACAACGCATCTCCTTTCAAACTCCTCATGAACAGCTTCATGCATATCCTTTCATCCTTCCCTACTCCAACCATCTTGTCACAATAAGTTCTCAGATGGACCCTTGGATCACCTGTACCATCAAACATTTCAAACTTAGGAGGTTTGTATCCCTACGGCAGTTTGACATCGGGCTGTATGTAGAGGTCTTCATAGCTCAACCCTTCGACTCCCTTGATTCTCTCGACGCCTTGAACCCAGTTGGTCAGCTTCCTAAGTTCATCGGCCAAGTTCTTGATAAGCAAGTCCTTTTTGTCAGACTCATGTGTGAATGTGATAGGGGGAGTGGAGAGTGGCATGGTCTCCACGTAGATGGGATTGTTATGGTGGCCTGGAGCATGAGTGTGGAAAAGGTCATTTATGGAGTTCTGAGGTTCTGGGATAAACAGTGGAAAGTTATTTGGAGTGTGGCAGGCGTTGCATTACGCTGGAAGAGTTTGGTTTTTTGGTGGGGTGTTGTGATAATGAGTTGCGGGTTGATCTTGCTATTTTGGGATGTTTTGAGGAGGTGTAGGATTCTGGATGTTGACGTCTGGGACGTTGAGAGAGAATGACAGGTTTTCCAGATTCTGAACTTGATCAAGATCTTCTTGAAACTTTGACAACTTCCGTTCCAGCTGTGACACAGTTTCATTCTGAATCCGTATACCCTGGCCATCAGTGGCCTCTACCCGTTCAACCATATTCTCATTTCTGTTGTTGCCTAAATCTTCTATTTTATTTTTGCCTTTGTTCTTGCCTTTGGGAGGACTAAGAGAAGGAGAGGGTGGAGGGCCCCTGGATCTTGTAAGATAGGATGATGATGCCAGAGTGCACGAACTAACCTTTGGGGAGGGGAATAAATAAATAAAGAAAGAGGAAAACAAAAACAAAAGGTAGCCAAGTCAGTGAGGATTATGAAAAGTATTGCGGTATTTAAACACATAGTGCGGGAATGTAAAGCGCGTCCTAATTTGGGGACCTCTTTTGTACCCGAGGTAGGCCTAGCGACAAATTGATTTGGAGAACTTAAGATGCTAAATGCCTCATTTTATTGATAAGAAAATAGACGAATCCCAAAACGACACTAAATAAACAGGAAGTAAAGGTTACTAATGGCCATTGGCCTTATTACATTGATAAAGTAAAAGAAAGACACTCCTATCTACTTGGTCCCAGAAGGCCCTTCCCTAGACTCGGCATTCTTGCTTCCCTCCTACAGTTTCCCCAACTCGTAAAGTCCCAGCAACAGGTATGCTCTGGCTAGATGTCCTCCTTCGGTACCTTCATCCTTTTGACAATCTTCAACCCTTTTGAGAAATTTTTCCTCCAGCTCCACTATGCCTCGCTCCAAATACCCTAACCTTTTGTTGGTGCTGATAGCCATATCTTTCCATTCCTCGATCAGTTTCTTGCTAGACTCATGTATTTCGCGGTGCTCATCCTCACACTCACGGATCCTCTTGCGCAGCTGGTTGTATTTGACTTGTGCCTCGGCCTTTTCATCTATAATCCTGTGGCCCTGAAGGAACCCTGGCTCGCTCAGACCACCCCAATTTTTTGCCAACCAACCAGGATAGAAAAGGGTATGGTGTCCTTCTCCATTACAATTTTGCAGTGCCACATGTGCTGGGCTTGGCACTAGTGAGGACTATCGTCATTTTGGAAGTCAGCTCGAAGATGGCTCATTTTGTCGACCCTGGGTATGACTTGCTTCCTACCCGCTTGCCTCATAACTCGAAGAGGGANATAATCCTGTGGCCCTGAAGGAACCCTGGCTCGCTCAGACCACCCCAATTTTTTGCCAACCAACCAGGATAGAAAAGGGTATGGTGTCCTTCTCCATTACAATTTTGCAGTGCCACATGTGCTGGGCTTGGCACTAGTGAGGACTATCGTCATTTTGGAAGTCAGCTCGAAGATGGCTCATTTTGTCGACCCTGGGTATGACTTGCTTCCTACCCGCTTGCCTCATACCTCGAAGAGGGATATAAGGGTATGTTCCTCTTAGACCAATTAGTATTAGGAACGGTGCATCTCTAGAACGGGCGATGAACTCCTTTGTCGGAAACCACTCGAACATCCACTAAACCTGTTCTTCAGTCAGATTATCAAAGAGCTCGACTCATCCTTTGGCATTCTCAGGCTGAGAAAACATGTCGGGGATGTAATTCGTTCGCTTTGGATGGTGGAAAGCGATGTGGTCATCCCAAACTCTTCAATGAATTTCTTGTCGGTATTCGCTCTTTTGGAGATGTTCCATGAGCCAAAGCTGAAGTAGTAGATTGCATCCTTCGAAGTGTCTAGCCCCTCGTTGAAACTTTTCCAAGGCTCGATATATGTCTGCAATGATCATGGGCACAATGCTGAAGTTTTGCCCACCAATTCCTTCCATTAGTGTCTTGGTTACCATGGCCAGTCTAGTGTGGATTCTCTCCTTCTTTATTGGAAACACAATCAGACCTAAGAAACAAAACATGAAGATGAATACTCTACGATGGATGTGTCCCAAGGATGTGATGACAAACTCGTCGTGGTAGGTACGGTATGATTTGCTGTGGCCGTACCTTTCGTACAAATAGTCAAAAGGGATGTATGACTCCTTTAAGCATACCAGTTTTTGCATTCTTCCTCAGACCCATCATTTTGAGGAAACATTTGCATGTGCGGTTCTCAGGCATTAGCAACCCCAGGGTTTCCCATACTAGGCCGGCCAGTCCTCCTATTTCCTCCAACAAAGGTGTCATTTCAATGTCCCCAAACCGGAACACGGACCTTTCACAATCCCAGAACAGGGTAGCAGCCTTTATTATCATGTTGTTAGGCTGGATTTCTAGGAGAGATGGTAGATTTCCCAAGTATTTTATGACGAGAGTTTTGTCACTAGAATGCAAATCTTCCCACCAACTTAGCAATCTTGTATGGATATTGGAGACCATGCCGAATCTGGGGACTTCGTGCCTCATATTTCTACAAGGCAAATAGGATTAGACTCTGACCCCCACTAGACTCGACTATTTAACATCAACAATTAGCATAAAGAATTTAGTTCTCCAAATAAATGAACAGAATGTGATGATGTCCGTTTGGGTTTAGGGAAACCTAGTGGACTTCTGGATAAGGCAATCTTAAAATCTATCGTGCGGACCACACTTTAGCCTGGCTAGGTTTGACCATGATGCATGAAACAACATAACGGAGTAAGGCTTCTATAGGGTTTTAGACTGGTACCCTTGAGCGAACAACTCAAGGGGGAAAGGCACAGAACCATCGACTGCACCGCTGATCGACTAGTTTTACCACAAATAAGCCTTTCCGAATTTAGGGGTAATAATATAGGAAGAGCACAACCACTCATCAAGCGTTGCTATAGTATTTTGTTTGGCACGAGGGGAGCATGAATGTTGAGCATGATTATGCAATAATAAATAAGCATTAAAAGCATGTTGTCATGTATTGGCACGTTAGGAAAGCAGTAAATACAACAGTTATGAAAGAGACATGTCAGTTTTGCCTTTTGGAAGGAATAAATATTCGAAAGAGATAAGCAATTAATTGCACATAGAGGGAGAAAAAGGAAAGGAGCAAATATCAAACAAAGCATACTCGGACAAATTCACAAAGCGGTTTGCCTTTTGAAAGGAATAAATATTCGAAAGAGATAAATAATTAATTGGACATAGAGGGGGAAAAAGGAAAGGATCAAATATCAAACAAAGAATACTCGGACAAATTCACAAAGCGGTTTGTAATGGTAAAAGCCTACATCCCCAGCAGAGTCCCCATGCTGTCGCGCCCCCTTTTTCCTCGCCTTTCGGATCGGTCAGGGTTTTTGACATTTTTGGACAACTCCTTTAAGGAAGAGTGAAGATAGGAGAGTCGCCACCTAACGGGTTTGAGGTGCATTAGGGCACCTAAGGGGTTTATCTACAACTAGGTTGTTAACCAGAGACAGAGTAAGGGCTTGAAATTATCTTAAGGGGAAGGTGTTAGGCACCCCTCAGGATCCACAAGTGTGGTTCCCGGCCAAACAGCTTTTGTGAATTTTCTACAATTAGCAAATAAACAAATATGGATCAAATAGTAGGGCATTTAGTCTAAGTACACATAGGTTTAGAAACAGTTAAAGCTAGATTTTGAAAAGAATTACAATCTAACCATGTTTATGGGAATAAAGGGGTTCCTAGGTTTGTTTATAATATGGATCACATCAATGCAATACCCGGTCTGACACTCCTCGAAGAGGGGCTACACGTGGTAGTAGCGCACTGGTCATCATATCCATATTCTACCCTTTCCCACCCCGTGAAAATAACTAAATCGAGTGTTGGTCTCGACCTCTATTGCATGCTGTTACCCGTCCCTTCCTATCAGTCCCGGAGGAATTTAGGACTTCTATCCTATAAGGGAGGTACTAGGCAGACCCTCAAGTTTTAAAGGTAAAAATTACTAAGGCAACACATAATAAAACATATAGGACTTCAATTAAGGGGAGCATGGAAAGAAAATAAAAGGCTCAAGTATACCTCCACGCATAGTACACATAAACAGCATGACTCATACACAGTTAAGGTCCAGATTCAGGTTCAGATCCTAAGCATGGTATCTAAGTGATAACACAAAGACAATGTATTGCATAACTCAGAGAGGAAGTCTTAATCAGGCTTGCCTGCTGGTTTTAAACATGCTGACAGTTGAACACTAATCACAAAGTACAGTTCTGGTTTTATTTCTTGTAACAGATTTCCTAAGTCTTACCTAGGTGTAAAATAGCATGCAACAGTTGTACCGCTTTGTTAAAAGGGTTTCAGATTACCAATCCTAATAGCATGTGATTCTAAGTGTTTACCAAAGACCGATTTCCCGCTTATTAGAACATGAACTGTTTTAGACATGTATATTTAAACTAGGTGTGATTTGAGTAAGTATGACCCTAAGGCATGATTTCTAATGCAGCATGATAACTTAAACATGATTTTTTCTAAATGAATGCAAGATCACAACATTATGCACAACTTCAGGAATAGCAAAGGTGACATATTTTAATCGTTGTTTACCTAGAATAGAACCTCTACGTGTATAGCATGACGAGACATGATTGCAGTTTTTGTTACCATTATTTATTCTAGGACAGGACTTCTAAATGAAGCTTCAGGACACGTTTATATGAGCAGAATCACATAATAGCAATTTACTTAATTATTTTTCCTATAGGCAGGATATCTAAGTGAGGGCAATGAATGATGACATGCTGAAAGGAAAACGGTATATATGAGCCTAAGTAGCATGATATGTCATGGCATGTTGTACCTAAACATGGTTTCTATTGCGCATAGAGAAAATAAACCTAGAAACATGGTCTCTACCCTTAATTATACTACAGCATGCATATCACCCACCCATTTTCACTATCCGACCCCAAATTGTTTACAATTAATTACAGACCATTGAATATGAATTACACAACTGAAATAGAAAAAATTAAGAAGTTAACTATAAGGAGCCTACATAATAGGCCCAGATCCCCATGTCCTCAATGCCAAGTAATGTTTCACAGCCTTTTCATAATCCGGGTGTGTCAGCGTTCCCTAAGGACCTCAAGGGATCCCGGGCAGTGCTCACACCCAGATTTCATAGCCAAGATAGAGTAAGTGCAGTGTGGAATGGCCAGCCTTCGTGTGTCAAAGATCAGAGGGAGCTCAAGGGTCCCAAGGCAATGCTCACATAGAGGGGGGCAGAATTTAATGATCTAAGAGTAGAGTGAGAGTGCCCAACATAGTTTGAAAACATTGGATAAGAAAACAGTTTTGGAAAAAAGACTTAATGGGAATATAACAAAAGTTTAACTGGTTAAAAAAATTTGAAAGAACATGAACACCAATCTCAGAACCAAGGCAAAGTCAGCATCACACAAAGAACCCAGAATGATCCAACAACCACAACAGGGGAAAGGGGGTTTGAGGGACACATAGGTGCAGAGTACTGAACATGTAACAGGTAGGAGCATGCATAAACAATCAGAGATCCTAAGGGTTCAGAGGATCAGTAGGGTATAGGATGAAACTAACATGGCAGTACCAACCAGTTTAAGACAGTAGAAGATGCTCTAATCTAATGTATCAAACATAAGCATGGAGATTCACATAAAGACATATTTGGAGTACACAAAGACATGCTAGATGGATCCAAGATCCTAGTTACATGTTGAACAACAGAATAGTAAGTAAAAGAAAATTAGAAACACAATGAACTGCAACAGTAATAGAAACACGTTGGTTTGAGAACTGAAATCTGAAATAGAACATACCAGTGAAGTGAAGAAAGCAGTAACACAAATAGGAAGATAGGAGATGCACAGTAGTTAGCCTTGGCTTGCAGCCGGCTAACCTAGAGTAGTAGCAAATAGAAAAGAGAATAGAGAGAGTAGCAAGTTTTTAGTTGTGAGAGAGAGAGAGAGTTGAACAGTGTTGTTCGTGTCTTTGTGTTAGTGAAAGACTAGAGTATCTATAGTTGAAAACAGGTAGTAAAATAAGGTAAGAATCACAGTAGCATAATAATTGAGGGACTCGGAATCAATCCATCAGAAAATCAAGGCAAGTATTCCCTTAACTTAAGGGTATTAATTCAAACGGTAAGAACCAGTAGCATATAAGGCAAGAAAAGTTCGTACATGACTAATAAGGAAAGAGTCAAAGTTCAGTAAGCATAGGGTAGTCAATTAGGACTAAATTCAAAAAAATTCAATTAAGGAAATGATTCAGCGAGAATAAAGTACCACAAAAAATAAGGTAGGGTATTAGTCGATTCAAACAGACGGGGTAGATTTTTAGGGTTTTAAAAGAAAACCTTTAAATCAAACCATCAAATAAAGAAATCAGAATCAAATCAAGAGAGGGTTATGATTCTAGACTTAAACATATAAATAGAGAAGGACAAATAGTCGTAGCAAACAGGCAAGGTCAGCAATATTGACAGAAAGAGGCAAGAGACGAACAAATCCAGATGAATACAATCACAAAGAGGTGATACAAGTAGTAAGAACCCATTCGAAGTATGGTAACCACAGAAACTTAACAATAGTCAAGTAGTCAGGCTAACACAATGAACCAAGATAAAGAAGATCTTAAAAAATTAGAGCTTTTTAACATAGGCGAGTTAAAAATTAGTAAGAACATAGAATCAGTCAAGATAAGCAAGGAAAGAGGTTTAAACATAAAGAGAAAATTGGTAAACAAGTGTAGAAGAAACTCTGAGAAACCCTAACTTTAAAGAAAGTAAAAACGACTTAAAGTTGATGATTTTTACAAAGAGGTTTGAGAATAGTGTAGATGTTGGTCCCAACGCACACGCAAGTATACGTGGTCGTACAAGTAATATAATGATAAATCGAATGTCGAACCCACAGAGACTTGTGTAGACTACTCACTAATTCACTATAATTTTTATTTACTCAAGCCAAAAAAAAAATCCAGGAATATGACTATTTTATACTACGATTCTACGAAATAACTAATTATCAAGTAACAAGAGTATTGTTGTGTATTCAGTGAAGAAAATATTCCAGGGTTGTGATCAAGTCACCACTCATATTGCACTCTAATTAACTCTCCCTTTCATATAATTCACTCATGGTTGCTAATTAATCGATAAATGCTTTCATAGACTTCTCCCGAAGCACTACTCGCATATTCTCAATAGATTAACGCCTATATTCCTATGAAATTAGTCTATTATAATGCACTAAGATTACGATATTTAATTAAGAATGGTGACTAGGTATATTCCTATCCTAACCACAAATCCTCTCCCCTGAAGGGTTAAGATCGCGCTCTCTTCAATTCTTCTCTAATCTATATACGGCTTTCCCAAGCATAACACAGATAGTATATAGAACCTAACTGCTGGCCAGACAATTAAGAAATTAAACACTGAATTGAAGAAACAACCATATATTGAGTGAACTATAATCAAGTTTAAGTTAATGTCGAATAACAATATTCATGGTTAAACCACAACCCCAGAACAATGGGTGTTTAGCCACTCATGCTAAAATCAAACAACTGCATAAGTGTTGAATTAATTGTAAATACTAGAAAAAGATAAAGAAAACTGAGAATCCTTCGGTCCCTAGCAATTCCGTGTGTATATCTGCTCCAAAGTCGCATGAATACCTCAAAAATAATCTTAGACTTGCTTTTATACGTGTTTGGTAGGGTTAGGGCCGAAATAACCGTGTCCCGGGCAAAATAGGAAAAATCCTCGTCACCGGTGCCCTGGCTAGCACCGGGTGCCCACCTGGGCACTGCCCCTCATGAACTTTCTGTCTCCAGTGCCACAGGTGGCGCCCAGCCCTGCCTGTGGCGCCAAAAATCGCAAAATCGCCGGTTTCGTCGTTTTGGCTCTAATTTCGCGTGTTTCGCCCCCAATTGATCCTGAATCATTCCTAAACATAAAAACACTTCAAATTAATATAAATCATCACATTTAACATCTAAAGCTCACGAAACAAAAGTAAAATATGAGGCGATATACATAGAAATCTATACATTTTAAGCTAAACATCAACACCCCACACTTAGACTCTTGCTCGTCCTCGAGAAATGGGACAATATACTACCCTTCAACACGTACGAAGTTCATTATCAAGGATCATTTTATTTTTCAATCACACACCTTACCCCTTGACTATGATCGATACTGGCAATCAAGTATGAATATACAAAATTTCACATTCTTCCCCTTCTTTAAACACGCCCAAGTATAACAATTTAATCAATCATACCAACAAACTAATTGCAACCACCCAACCTCAAGAGTAAACTTGCAACCACTAAGCCCTCTCAATTCACGCACCCACCCAACAAGAAAGTTTACAACATTACCAATCGTTCATGAGATCATGTGCCCTCACCAACTACAAAAGAGTGAATATAACTAGTCCACACATTCAAATAAGCTTTTTGAATATAATTTAAGGACATCACACAATTTCACTCACTCTCACAAAGAATTCATATGCATCCCGTGGTCGTACCATAAGCTTGCCCGTAGTGTAGATCTCCACTAATTCAAGTTAGCCAAATCTAGGATCAATTAGGACTTTTAAGGTTGTAATGTAGGCTAAGGGACGGGTAGGATATATTTAGGAATAGTGACTAACCCTCCTAAGCACTTTAATACACTACATTCACAATTCACACATATTCTTCTCAACCAATTCCCTTGCCACAACTCATATTCAACATAGCCCTTTTTCAATTAAACACTTCTATATTTTCACTAGCGCAAATTAATAAAAATCGGAGGTGTGTATCTTTTTGTACATACTTTTACTATCATTTTTTTTTTCTTTCTTTTTTTTCCTACACACACTCCATACATGAAGATTCAATGGCTAGTGACTTTTGAATACAATTTTAGTGCACCAATGGGCCTTTCCATGGCTCCAATCAAAAGCTACTCCCAATATCTCAACTTACTTCTTTTAGCGACTAAGTGCCTTAGGAGGAAAAGGTGCAAAAATCTCAACTTAAGAACAAAATAGGGGTACTGATTGTAATGTGGGTACCAAAGAAAAGGTCAAACGGCTCAAAGGGGCTAGCAATGGAAAATTTAATTCTTATGTGACAAGCACATCCATGATCAAACAAGAAAAATGTCTATGTCATCTCCTAGACTAGAATAACCTACAATTTCGCTTCGATTAACATTCAGGGAAAGTTCTAGACTACACAGGATAGCATAGAAAATCACTAAACCTCACTCACACATTGCACATGACTCAATCACAACGGTTTTATTCAACTCTCCAGTCAAAAAAGCACACATAATTGAGACAATTAAGCAATATCACACTATGTAGCATACAAGTCAAGCAATTGAGCTAAGGCGTCACACAGTAGGCTATTTAATTTTCTTAGGCATCACAAATCAAACCAAATACAAGGGAAAGCAGAATGTACGTCATAACCTAATATGTCAGCACCAAACATGTCAAAGGGTATTTCTAAGTTACTCAGTTTCTTCCTAACTACTCTAACAAAAAATTTTAAGTTTAAGGTGCCCGGTTCAAGCTACACCCTTGGAAAAGAACCGGTGCCCAAAGAAAAATCAAGGGATACTACTTACCTATCCTAAGAAACAAAATAAAAAATATTTTTGGTGTTTTTAAATCACACTTTATCCCTCAAGAAAATTGTCCAACAGATCCATCCTTGGGAAAAATCAGAGTCTTTTTCTAAAAAATGATAATTTTATACAATTACACCTCAGAAAGTAGTTTCCCCAGCCCACACTTATGTTATGCATAGTCCTCTATGCATGATCACAAAGAAAAACATTAAAACAAGGGTGAGAAATACTCCCTGAGACACTCTCGGGCCTAGCTCGGACATGATTCTCAATCTTTAGAGTCGGGATGACCCCACACTTAAGCTCAAACATGTCCCTCAGCTTCAACTTTGGGTACTCAAAATTCCTCTACTCTGCAAAATAAAAACAACACAAACTCGACACTAAAAAAAAATTAAAAACATAATAGATATACAGGATGGATTTCCTCCCAACAAGCGCCTTATTTATAGTCGTGGCACGACTCTTCTACTCTGCTCAGGCCGAGCGATTTCTCTTCTTATTTCTCCCATGAAGCCTAGCCTTTTTGCATGTTCTTAACGGGTCTCCTTTTTCATCTCTGGCTCTCTTCTTAATTATCTTTACACCCTCAACTTGCAACACCACCTCCTCTGGATCACTGCCATTCACATAAGGACTCTGCTCTATCTCCTTCACGTCGACCACAGTAATCATGCACAGGTCCTCATAATGCCTTGCGAGTTTAAGTGCCTTGTACACATTAAAAATGACCTCCTCATCATCAACTCTCATTTTTAACTTCCCTTCCCTCACATCAATAACTGCTCCACCAGTAGCAAAGAGTGGTCGCTCCAAAATAATGGGCACTTCCTCATCTGCCTCGTAATCAAGAAAAATAAAGTCAGCAGGGAGAATAAACTTTCCCACTCGAACTAACACATCCTTAATAATTTCTTCCGGCATAACTAGCGACCTATCTTCTAACTGTAAAGTGATTGTAGTATGTCTAAGCACCCCCAATCCGAGTTTCTTGAAAAAAGAAGATGGCATCAAATTTATACTAGCCCCTAAATCACACAGGGCTCTACCAACTTCTTGTTTTCCAAGAGACAAAGGAATTGTGAAACTCCCTGGATCCTTCAACTTAGGAGGAAGTTTACTCTGAACTCTGGAACTGCACTCTTCAGTAAGTGCAGATGTTTCGAACTCCGCATGTCTTCGTTTATTTGCCACAATATCTCTGAGATACCTTGAATACTTAGGCACTTCTTGCAAAATTTCCACCAAAGGCAAATTCACACTCACTTGGCTCAACATATCTAGGAATATCTTGTACTTAGCATCATATTTTTGCCTCTACGGTCTTTATGGAAATGGGGGTGGTGGCCTTGTTTCAATTACTGGCTCGGGTCCTTTAATATCTTTCTCATTCCCCTCAACTGCTTGGGAACTAATTCTCCTTCAGGATGAGCTGTATTATTCTTTGTCTTTGGAGCTTCTTCTAGTATTCTTACATTTCTCAAGGTAATTGCATTGACTTGAGCCTTAGGATTAGGTTCAATATCACTAGGAAGAGCTCCTACTGGTCTGGTATTATGGGTACTAGCAAGTTTCCCCATTTGGCGTTCAAAATTTCTCATTGCTGCTGCTTGGTCCTGGTGATCAGCCATTTTTTCTGATTGAAAGCAAGTTGTTCGTTCATCATTCTCTTCATAATCTCCTCAAGGCTAGCTGATTGTTCAGCCTGAGGTAGTATGTATTGTTGTTGAGGTGCTTGAGGTCGATATTAATTCTGATTGCCTTGATTTCCACCCCAAGAGAAATTTGGGTGGTTCCTCCAGTTGGGATTGTAAGTGTCCCCATATTGATTTGTTTGGCCTCGATTTGCATTACCCACAATATATACAGACTCTGGATTTGCTGGGCATAGATATCTCATGTGACCCTCTCCACAGACTTCACAAAATACCTGAATCTGTTGCACTGGTTGCACTGGTTGGGCCTGTTGCAGTGGTTGAGATTGTTGCTTGTTAATAATCAGGGTCATCTGATTGACTTGGTTAGTCAATGTAGAGATCTGAGCTGACAATACTGAGACAACATCTAGTTCAAAAACCCCTGGTGACTTTTGAACCACATTCCTTCCCATCTCACATTGCCAGTTTGGATTGCTTTTGGAGAATTTATTCAATAATGCAAATATTTCATCATAATTCTTCTCCAATACCTGACCTCCAGCTGCTGCATCTACCACAATTTTTGTTTGGGGATGGAGCCCCTCAATGAAAGTGTGAACTAACACTTCGTTTGTCTGATTGTGATGAGGACAGTCTCTGAGTAGACCCTTGAACCTTTCCCATGCTGAATATAAAGATTCGTCTGCTTTCTGCTTAAAGGACACTATCTCACTTCTGATCTTTGCAGTCTTTCCTGAAGGGAAGAACCTTGCCAGAAATTTTCTCGCCAAATCATTCCATGTTGTAATGGAATTAGTTGGTTCTTCCTTTAGCCATCGCTTTGCTTCGCCCAACAGAGAAAATGGGAAAAGCGTGAGCCTCACATAATCTGGCGTGACCCCATTAGTGATATAAGTATCACTAATCTTTAAGAAGTTCAGAATAAGCTGTTGTGGATCCTCGTGTGGAAGACCCATAAATTGCCCGTTTGCATGAAGTAGCTAGATTATGCTCTATTTCAGCTCAAAGTGCCCAGTGATTCTGGGCTTCACGATGCTGGAGGTAACATTAGCAATACTGTGCATTGCTACCTCCTGAACAACCATGTTTTGTTCCTCTGCCATATTCACAGGAATTTGAATGAGGTCTTGAATATTGTTTGTATCCGTTGCTTCCCTCAACCTCCTGTGAAATGATCTCTCAAATTCGGGGTCAAAGCCGTCAAGTCTGTCCTGGCTTCTGACCTTATGCATTAAATCAAAGTTCCTGAGATTAGATATAATATCAAGTAACGTTATACTAGATGAAATAAACAATTAAAGTGAAAACTAGAAAGTAATCTATATTCAAGTCCCCGGCAACGGCGCCAAAAACTTGTTGGTCCCAAACACACACGCAAGTATACGTGGTCGTACAAGTAATATAATGATAAATCGAATGTCGAACCCACAGAGACTTGTGTAGACTACTCACTAATTCACTATAATTTTTATTTACTCAAGCAAAATAAAAATCCAGGAATGTGACTATTTTATACGACGATTCTACGAAATAACTAATTATCAAGTAACAAGAGTATTGTTGTGTATTCAATAAAGACAAATATTCCAGGGTTGTGATCAAGTCACCACTCGTATTGCACTCTAATTAACTGTCCCTTTCATATAATTCACTCATGGTTGCTAATTAATCGATAAATACTCTCATAGCCTCTCCCGAAGCACTACTCGCCTATTCTCAATAGATTAACGCCTATATTCCTATGAAATTAATCTAATAGAATGCACTAAGATTATGATATTTAATTAAGCACGGTGACTAGGTATATTCCTATCCTAACCACAAATCCGCTCCCCTGAAGGGTTAAGATCGCGCTCTCTTCAATTCTTCTCTAATTTGTATATGGTTTTCCCGAGCATAACATAGATAGTATATAGAACTTAACTATTGGCCAGACAATTAAGCAAATAAACACAGAATTGAAGAAACAACCATATATTGAGTGAACTATAATCAAGGTTAAGTTAATGTCGAATAACAATATTCATGGCTAAACCACAACCCTAGAACAATGGGTGTTTGGCCACTCATGCTAAAATCAAACAATGTCATAAGTGTTGAAATAATTGTAAATACTAGAAAAAGATAAAGAAAACTGAGAATCCTTCGCTCCCTAGCAATTCCATATGTATATCTGCTCCAAAGTGGCATGAATACCTCAAAAATAAGCTTAGACTTACTTTTATACGTGTTGGGTAGGGTTAGGGACGAAATAACCGTGTCCCGGGAAAAATAGGAAAAATCCTCATCACCCCCTCATGAACTTTCTGCCTCCAGCGCCACAGGTGTCACCCAGCCTGCCCGTGGCGCCCAGAATCGCAAAATCGCTGGTTTCGTCGTTTGGCTCTAATTTCGCGTGTTTCGCCCCCAATTGATCCCGAATCATTCCTAAACATAAAAACACTTCAATTAATATAAATCATCACATTTAACATCTAAAACTCATGAAACAAAAGTAAAATATGAGGCGATATACATAGAAATCTATACACTTTAAGCTAAACATCAGTAGATCATAGAAAGAGACATACTTGAATCCTTAAAATAGCATAGATCTAAGAGATTTAAACGAAGTTAGGGTTTCAAAGGAAACCCAAATAGAAACGGAAGAACCTGCTATAAACTTCAAAGATCGTAACAAATATGGTGTGATTTTGCCCAAAATCACACCGGAGAAGCCATGAGCAACCAAAACAGCAACCCTTGACACAAGTCGACATGGCCCAGGTCCCTTGAAGGCCTCAGAGATGATGAGCAAGGCGAGGGGGGAACCATTGGAGACTTGGGGTTGAAAGATGGTAGCCGGAGATGGCCGCAAAGGGACCTAGGATTAGGTTGAGAGAAGAGAGGATATGAGAGAGTTTGAGGTGGCGGAGTGAGTGAGGGGAAAATGAGAGAGGGGAGGGTAGTCATTAGGTTTATTTTAGGAAGGGATTATCTGGACCGTTGATCAAATTTGATCAACGGTCGAGATTGAATCCGGATTAGGCCGGGTAGTTTTAGGTTTGGGCTTGGGGGTCTGTTGCTAATTTTAGGCTATAATTGAAATAAAAGGGGCTAGCTGTTAAATACCTAATTAAATTAGATAAAATAATTTATAAAATAGCTAATAATTGTATAAAATGAAATTGATGCTTAGAAAAATAAATTAAAATGATTGGTTAGAAAAAAAATACAAAATGACTAATTACTGGATAAAAATAGTATAAAACATATGATTGGGCAATAATTGCAAAGTTATTGTAATCATAGCCAAAGAGTGCCAATTTGGCTAATTGTGAAATAATTTGGTCTTAGTAGGACCCTAAATAATAAATTAAATCAAGAAATGCTTTTGAAATTATTTGTAATTAATTTTATAATTAGTTATTATAAATAAAATACTGGATAAATTAAAATAAATTAATAAAAATATGGGAAAATTATAGAAAAATACCAATTTCTATGAAAGCATGTTTTTGAAGGTATATATGCAATTTTAAAATAGTTTGAGGAAAAATTGGGTATCAACAACCATAAGCGTGTAGTTAAGTGTGTTGGTACCAAGTGAAGCATGTTTGACCCATATTTATTCATTAATACTACTTGTTTCTACCTAAACATCAAAAACGGACTCGGTTCCTTAAGAAGGTTGTCACACCATCTGTCGTTGGTAAGAGCCACCCGCTTCACACAAAACCCACCTTTGGAAAGAACCGTGGCATTAAGAAACCTAAAGGCTTATTGTTCATTTAAACATAAAAAGAAGCTAACAAATTAAAAAGAAGCTATTAAATTAATAAGAAGCTATAATATTAAGAAAACAAAATCAAGAAGCTATGAAATAAACTACTGAAAGTAAGGCAAATGAATATACAAATCGAGGGGCATAGAATATATACATCAAAAGAGAGGGAGGAACATATACATCATGAAAGAGCAAATAAATATAAAAGAAAAAGAGTATTAAAGTTATTACAGGTCAATGTCATCAAATCAAACCAAAATAGACCATCCCCTGAATAAAAATAAGCATTGTCTTCAAGGCTTAGCAAAATCAAAATAATAGAGCGTAGATAGTAAAGAAAACTCCTTATGTGGTCTCAGGGTGACTGGCAGCATCACCACCCTCGGGCTCCTCCAACTAGATCTCATCATCATCTGGCTAGGGAACAACGGGGTTTGCGAACATCTGAAGCATCTCCTCGCCAGTGTGGGTAGCAAGGACTGGCTCGTCAGACTGGCCAGCCGGTACCTCTGCTGATGGTGTTGTTGAGTATACTGTTACTGATGGATATGTCTCCATCAGTAGGTCAAATGGAAAATCACCCGCTGTTGCAATCTTTGTCACCTCCTTTCTCAATC
This sequence comes from Nicotiana knightiana, assembly GCA_005239525.1. Classification (NCBI taxonomy): domain Eukaryota; kingdom Viridiplantae; phylum Streptophyta; class Magnoliopsida; order Solanales; family Solanaceae; genus Nicotiana; species Nicotiana knightiana. The sequence continues at coordinate 24,117 of ML431687.1, forward strand.
TCTCCATTGATTTATTTGAAGCCTGGGATTTCCTCATCTTCTTTACCTGCTTACCCAACTCCTCCATAGCTCCTCCATGAGACACCAGTGTATCCACAATGGTCTTCTGGTTCTCCAAAATCTTCTTCAATGTTTCGTTCACTGACGGAGGGACTTCTGGTACTGCTGGGGTAGAAGATTGTGCTGCAACAACACTAAAAATGTCAGACAACTTAGAAGTGGCTGCTTGCATCCATTTGTTGAGACTCACTAATGTTTGGGAGACTCACAGCGCAATGAGTGGATAAGTGGATGAGGCCGGCACTAGTACTGATATTGATGGTCTAGAAGATGAAGGTGGTGGCATATCAGTTATCTCGGTGGAAGGCCCGGCTGCTGTGGAAGGCAAAGGAGTTGTAGATGGATCATCAATAAATTCTGTAACCACCTTCGATGGCTCAGTGATAGTGGCCTTACCCTTGAACTTTGGTTGTCCGAACTTTACAGGGAGTACCATGAGAAGGTTTTTTGTCCCTCACTTTTGTATCAAAAAGTCCTTGGCTCCACCTTTGCATCGTTGAAATATTTTGTGAGGGTATCAGGATATAGGTAGGAGCTTTCACCTTTTCGGAAAGCCACTGTCATTTTATCCGACATGATGACACCCACATTGATTGGGTACCCGGCCATAATAGATGCCACCAGAACTACTCAAGGGATTAGAAGATTGTTTTCATTTCTGCTTGGGTTAATAAGGATGCACACAAAATTTTGCCACCCTTTTGCTTCAAAATTTAGGGAGGCCCGTAAGATAGCAATCCCTGATGTGATCCATGGTAGTGGTGGTCTTGGAGCAGCCAAAATCTCTACTAACCAGGGGCGAGCTACATCACCCATAGCAAGCTTCTCCAGGTACTTGACTGCATCTACCTCTTCAAAGCCCAGGTAAGTGTTCACAGTGCTGGGGTCGAATCTGACTTTCAAATTTCTCACTTTGGTTGTTTTGGTACCCTTCTTGATGTGAGCCACATTAGCATAGAACTCCCATACCAAGTGCTCATTTGCATCTATAACACTTTGGGTGAACCACATCCACCCCTTTCGCTCCCCGAACTGTCTAAGGACATTTGGATTGAACTTATCCAAATCCTTAAATAATAATTGTTGCTCAAGTGTGAGCGATCTCTGAGGCCACCACTCTCTGAACCTTGTGAAGGCCGTCAAACTCACAAATCTATCCTCTGAAGCTTCCTTCTTCTTTGACCTTTCTAGGCCACCCACTTGAGTGTCACCTCCTCTACCATCATCAGGGATATCATCATTATCATCTACTGCAATTGGTGCAGGAGGAGTAGGTGTTGGGGAGGGCTCTGAACCCTGGCCACCGGCATCAGAACCCTCAAAAAAAACTTGTTGTAGTGGAGGGTTCATTGTGCAATTTATATCTCCCAGTGGTTTGTGGTGGTTGGGACTGGGCCTCAGGATGTACCTCCACTGAATGACCCTCGGAGGCTTCCCTAGACGGGGCATATGAACTAGATTCTGAGGGCTTTGTGGCCCTACCTCTCCCAGTAGTCAGCTTTTTAGTGATCGCTTTTGATTTCACTCCCAGTGGGTGAGTTACCCTTCCTTGGTCTCGAGAGGGTTCACCTCTCCATTTAGATGTATCGTCTCTACCACGTGATCAAACCATTGTCTGCAATACAAGGCACATAAGTCACTTAGACTTCAAAATAATGTAAACAGTTGCATTATAGTTGCAGAAAAATAGTTTATAGAAGAGACAGTGCGGGCCGCACAATTTTGAGTGCGGCCGCATACTGCCATGTGCGGACCACACAATTTTTAAGTACGGTCGCACATCCTGAATTGTGGACCGCAAAATTTTGAGTGCGGTCGCACATTTCCAAGAGCAGAACACTGGTTCTCTGAAGTTCCAAAGTGCGGTCGCACACATTTTTCTATGGCCGCATAGTTTTTCTGCAGACCGCACAATTTTGATTGCGGTCTGCACTTTTCATGCAACATATATGCCCTAATTTAAGATCTGCGGACTGCAAAATTTGAAATTAAGCGGCACTGACTTTAGGGTTTTCCAATTGCTTGCACAATTTAGACATGGTATTTGCAAATAAACATGATTAATGACCTGCCCAAGGTGATTAAGCCTCTTCAATGCCCACATAGCCTTGTTCTCAAGTTCCACCGAAAGGTGAAAATCTTTCCTGAACACTAACGGGTACGGGGACATACCAATCGGTGTTTTGTAAGAAGTCCTATAAGCCCAAAGAGCATCATCAAGTTTCTTTGACCAATCCGTCTGGTTGGAATTCACTGTGTTTGACAAAATACTCTTGATCTCCCGGTTGGAGACTTTCACTTGCCCGCTTTCTTGAGGATGATAGGGGGTCGACACTTTGTGAGTAACACCATACTTTGTGAGTAACACCATACTTTGTGAGTAAGGTATCAAGATCTTTGTTGCAAAAGTGCGATCTCCCATCACTAATAATGGCCCTTGGAGTACCGAATCTTGTGAAGATGTTCTTTTTCAAAAATTCCACCATACGTCGAGACTCATTGTATAGTAAATCCACGGCTTCAACCCACTTTGACACATAATCCACCGCTACCAAAATGTAAGTGTTCCCACAAGAGCTCACGAATGGACCCATGAAATTTATGCCCACGCATCAAAAATGTCAATATCCAAGATAGTGGTGTGGGGCATCTCATTTTTCTTAGAAATCCCACAGGCCCTTTAACATTCATCACAACACCTCACGAGATTGCTAGCGTCCTTGTAAAAAATAGGCTAATAGAATTCACAACTCAACACTTTTGTTACCGTTCTAGCTCCGCCATGGTGACCACCATATGGTGAAGAGTGGCAAGCCTCAAGAATTTCCACTTGTTCCTCCTCCGGTACACATCATCGAATCACACCATCGGTACAAATCCGAAAGAGATACGACATGAAGTGATATTTCTCCCAATTCAAAACTAATTTTGTCTCCTCACATCTTTCCAATACTTTGTCCAAGTTGTTCAAGAAATCATCAAAATAATTCCCCACCACAGAATATTCATCCATGAAGACCTCAAGAAAGTCCTCCACCATGTCGGTGAAGATGGACATCATACACCGTTTAAAAGTTCCTGGTGCATTGCATAACCCAAATGGCATCCGCGAGAATGCAAAAGTACCATAGGGACAAGTGAAAGTAGTCTTCTCTTGATCCTCCGAATCAATAAGAATTTGATTGTAGCCGGAATATCCATCAAGGAAACAATAGAAAGCTCGACCGTCCAACCTATCAAGCATTTGATCAAGGAATAGAAGCAGGAAATGATCTTTCCGAGTGACTTTGTTGAGCTTCTGATAGTCCATACACACTCTCCACCCGATGACCGTTCTTGTAGGGATTAATTCATTCTTGTCATTTCTTACCACAGTTATACCTCCTTTCTTCGGGACACATTGTACCGATGAGGTCCACGAGCTATTGGAAATGGGGTAACAACCCCGGCATCCAACCATTTTATGGTTTCCTTCTTCACTACCTCTTGCATAGCTTCATTTAATATTTTTTTATGTTCAACAAAGGGTTTGGCATCCTCCTCCAAAATAATCTTATGTATGCAAAAAGCGGGGCTTATGCCCCGAATATTTGTCAATGTCCATCCTATAGCTTTCTTTCTCCTTTGGAGCACCGCCAAAGTAGAATCTACCTGCACGTTAGTCAAGCAAGAGGAAAGAATAACTGGTAAAGTAGAACATGGTCCAAGAAACTCATACCTGAGATGTGGAGGCAATGGATTTAACTCCAAAGTGGGAGGCTCCTCGATTGAGGGCTTTGTTGGAGGAGTCTTCCGGTTCTCAAAATCTAAGGACAATTTCCGGGGTTCATAAGTGTACTACCCCATTCCTTGCAATGCATTTACACATTCCACATAGCCTTCCTTCTCATCATCATCATGATTAAGCAATACGGCTTCCAAAGTATCATCAGCATGCATCACAACACTAGCATCATCAACAATCACTTCGGTCACTAAGTCCACAATATGAACAAACTTCATTGCTATTCGGTTTCCTCATAGATTTGCACACATGAAAAACCACCTTTTCATCTCCCACCCGGAAGGTGAGCTCGCCAGCTTCCACATCAACAAGAGACTTCCCCGTATCAAGGAAAGGTCTACCCAAGATAATAGTCACCTCATAGTCCACTTCGCAATAAAGAATCACAAAGTCTACTAGAAGGATGAACTTATCAACACGAACCAACACATCATCAATAATACCCAATGGTCTCTTCATAGTACTATCCGCCATCTGTAGCCTTATCCAATTCCCAAAGTTTTGAATACAAGTAGGGAATCAAGTTGATACTTTCCCCTAGATCACATAGAGCTTTGACAAAGTCGGTGCTCCCAATAGTGCAAGGGATTGATAAAGCGCGGGGATCTTCCAATTTCGGAGCCATTAAGTGTACAATAGCACTCACTTGATGTATCATCTTTATAGTCTCACAATTCATTGATATTTTCTTTGTCACCAAATCCTTCATGAACTTTGCATAGCCGGTCATTTGTTCTAACGCCTCAACTAATGGTACATTAATGGATAAGCTCTTTATCATGTCAATAAACTTCTTGAATTGGTTCTCGCGATTTTGCTTTGTGAGCCTTTGAGGGTATGGAGGAGGAGGCCTTGGCATTGGTGCCTTGGCCTTTGGCACTACCGGTTCCGGTATGTCAATCACGTGTTCCCTAGACGGGTTCACTTCTTCTTGGGTCTCCTCCACATTTTCATCAATCTCAATTCTCACTTCATTAGTTTGAACCACATTGCATGGAATTTAATCATCCTAAATCACTACATCATCATCCACAACTCTTCTTTTGTTTGAGGTTGTTGCCTCTCCATCTTTTCCATTCTGTGTCGTTACGGCCATGGCATGTCCCGTATTTTCAGCACCCTTCGGGTTCACCACCGTGTCACTAGGTAGTGCCCCCTTAGGGAGAGTGTTTAAAGCTTGCAAGATTTGCCCTAATTGAACCTCCAAATTTCGGATTGAAGTGTTGTGAGAGGCTATTTGAGCATCGAAGTTGGCATTTTTCTCCATCATCTGCTTGAACATATTTTCAATTCGTCCCGTCTCATTATTGGAAGAGCTAGAACTATGGGATGGATAAGAAGGTGGGTTTCTTGGTTGTTGATACATCGGGGACCTTTGAAAGTCTGACCCTTGATTCCCTTGGTTATTATTCCAACCCCCTTGGTTGTTGCCTCCAAAGTATCCATGATTGTTGCCAGCCCAATTGCCTTGGTTGCCTTGATTATTCCAATTGCCTTGGTTATTTTTATTTTTTTCAGTTACCTTGTTTGTTGTTACCACCACTCTAATTGCCTTGGTGGTTTTGATTGTTCCAATTTCCTTGATTTCTATGAGAACTCCATTGTTGTTGATTCGAGCCTTGAGAATTATTTCTTTGCCCCTTGATAGTTGTTCACATATTGCACTTCTTCCTCTTGCTCATTGTATGATTCGTCTTGGTCAAACCCACTATCATTTTGCACAAATTGTTCCACACGATTTTGTACTTGTTGACCCTTTTTCCTTCTTTTGTTCACCATCATACTCACACCTTCCATTGTATTCACTTGCTTAGGACCTTGAACTTGTTGAACTTGAGCTCTGGCTAATTAATTCATTGTGGTAGTCAACTTGGCAATTGCTTGCCCATGATCATGAAATTCCTTGTGTAGGTGAATCATATTTGGATTACCTTGAGAAACATTAGCTCTACTTTTCCAGGTCGATGAAGTATTTTCCATTTCATCCAAGATTTCACAAGCTTCAGCATATGGCGTTGTCATGAAATTCCCACCGGCGAGTTGGTTGACCACGCATTGATTGGTAGTGTTGATCCCCCTATAGAAGGTTTGTTGAATCATAGCCTCAGTCATATAATTATTTGGGTATTCTTTAACCATGGTACGGTACCTCTCCCAAATCTCGTGCAAAGGCTCATTGGGTTCTTTCTTGAATGCTAGAATCTCATCTTGAAGAATAGCCATATGCCCAGGAGAAAAGAACTTGGCAATGAATTTTTCCGCCAATTCATCCCATGTATGGATGGAATGGTTCTTCCTAACCAATCCAAGTCCTTTACTCATAGAGAGAAGGGAAATAGCCTCAACCTTAGAGCATCCTCGGAGATGTTGGTATTTTTACTCCCCCAACAAGTATCCACAAACCCTTTTAGGTGCTTGTATGCTTTTGACTCGGAGCCCCGGTGAAGAATCCTCGTTGCTCTAGTAATGTAAGCATCACATTGGCGATTTGGAAGTTGCCCGCCCTAAAGTGGAAGAGACTATGGAACTTGCGTATCCCTCGTTTGGCAACACCCGGTGTGGAGCCGCTCTTGGTGGAGGTGGGGGAGGGACAGGAATATTATCATGAGGTGGTCGGCCTCGCTTATTTACTTGAGTTTCAAGAGGAACCTTATCACCTTGGTCCACTTCCTGCCCCAAAGGAAAATTTCTGAGAGGATCATTGTTGAGAGTCATTTTTGTACTTATAATCAATTCACAAAAAAATTAGTAACCCGGAAGGAAAAGAAGACAAGTCACACAGAAAACCAAATATATAGCTAAATCTGTTTTTTACTCCCCAGAAACGGCGCCAAAAATTGATGTCGCCCAAATTCACACCACTAATTGGTATTTTGAAGTGGTCGATGCAATTATAATTACCTAATATGAGTCGGGGTCGATTCCACAGAGAGATTATATTGGATTAGGTATATATCTAGACTAGGTGTATGACGTGCCCAAATTGCACTTCCACATAATTGGTTGTTTCTTTCTACTTCTAAAAAGTATACTATTGTTTGTAAATGAAAATCTAAGGAACGATATTTTTGGTATTTTTGTTTTTCAAGTTGATAAAAGATCTAGAGTCGTGACTTCCACCTAGGTGGTTACCTAACGGATTGTGGGCTTTAGGGCAGGTTTGATTGATCGGGGCGTAATATAGCAATCACATGCAATTACCCACTCTATACCTCTCGGTAGTTTGAGTGGTTTTTCCCAAATTGGCTTTCTCAAGTCCAAATGGGTAATTCACAAAACTAGTGATAGATGCTCAAGTCAGGTCTTACTATATCTAGATTTGACCCTTTAATTGGGGCTATCAATTTCTTGAGTACACCCCAATTCCTTGTTAGCCAAGTTTTTCTAGACTTAGTTTCTCTTTCTCAAGTAGACACTAGGTCAATTAGGCATGAATCAACATTTTCAACCATTAATTCTTAAATTTAAGCAAGAACTAGGCTAAATATCATACACCAATCACAAACAAGCCCTAAACTAAACACTCATTAAGCACCACACTAGGGCTGGGTCACAACCCTAGCTTAGAAATTAGCTACTCATGGATAAAATTAAAGAAACTAAAGAAGAAACTAAGATTAAACTCATAATAAATGATTAAGGGAAGAAAATCTAATGTTAAAATGATAAACTATTACAAAGTTATCCAAAACAGTAAGGGAAAAACGGCTATCTACTTTCAGTTGTTCAAACTTAACCTAAATTTGACAAAAAGATCTATTTATACCCAGCTAAAATTATCGGACAAAATTTCCCCTGCGTAGGTTGTGCGGCCGCACAATTGTGTGTGTGGTCTGCACTTTGAAGCTGGCTTGACAGGATGGACTTCTGCGGCCGTAAAATACTGGGGTGCGATCGCACTTCTTCAGATTTTGCGGACCGCACAATTCTGAGTGCGGCCGCACACTTGGGCTTGAGCTGGACATGATAGATTTCTGCGGACCGCACATTTATGAGTGCGGCCGCACTTATGCATTCTGCAGCCGCACATTAATAGTGTGGTCCGCACTTATTCAAGGACCCAGAACACTATCTCTCTGACCTTCTTCTTCTGCGGCCGCACAATACTTGTGCGGTCCGCACTTTGCACATAGATTTTGTTAGAGGCTCTTTATTTTTTGCGGCCGCACACAATATTGTGCGGTCGGCAGTTTTTCTATTTATGCCTTGCTTTAATCCTTGTCCAAATCGACTCGTTCTTGAGTTGATTTTCTTTCTTTGGCTTATTTCTCAATATTCTTGAAAGAAAGCACATTTCATTAGTTCTCGGGAATACCTGTAAGCATTTTAGAGCTAAAACATAAGTAAAAGAAAGAAAATAAGCAATCAAAATCCCTACTTATCACTAAGCGCCTCCAAAAATATAAAACCGTACTTTCAATGGCACCCTATATTTATCGTAAGCTCTTACTCGTTGAGGAACATTAAGCACAAACCCGAGCTCTTGGGCCGCTTGGCCAAATGGGTCATAGAAATTAGCGAGTTCGATAATAAATATTGACCTGGAAGTCGAAAAGGAATTGTAGTTAAATTCGGGGACTTCCTCGGGAATCCATACCCTCTTTACGGATGGTGGATCAAATGCAACGGGGTCCCGACTCGGCATTATGTTGAAGCCGCCTATGGGTAATGTATTTAGGCAGCCTATTAAAACTGTCAAATTGACTAACAATAGGGCCGAGTATGAGGTCATGATTGCAGGTCTCGAATTGGCTAAAAGCCTTGGGGCCGAGGTGGTCGAAGCTAAGTGTGATTCCCTCCTTGTGGTAAATTAAGTCAATGAGACGTTCGAAGTAAAAGAGGAACGAATGCAAAGTAAAAGAGGAATAATGGTGCATCAATTCAGGGAATGGACATTAAAGTACGTGCCCCAAGATCAAAATAACGATTGATGCTCTGGCTAACTTGGAGTCATCGGCTGATGACAATGAATTCAGTTCAGGAAGAGTCGTACAGCTCATGAAATCGGTAAAAGAAGGCCATGCCGAAATAAACTTAACAAGTTTAACTTGGGATTGGAGGAACAAATTCATAGATTATTTGAAGACTGGGAAGTTTCCCTTGGATCCTAAAGAATCGAGAGATCTGCGCATGTAGGCGGCCACGTTTAGCCTGTTTGAAAGGACTATGTTCAGAAGAACATTCGACGACCTGCTCTCCATATACTTGGGGCCGGGAGATACCGAATATGTCTTGAGAGAAGTTCATGAAGGCACTTGCAGAAACCATTCGGGGGAGGAATCTTTTATTTAGAAGATAATCAGGGCTGGTTACTACTGGATCAACATGGAGAAAGATGTGAAGGACTTCGTACGAAGATGCGACGGCTGTCAGAGACACCCACCGATGATCCATCAACCCAGAAAGCTACTACATCCAGTCTTGTCCCCATGGACGTTCATGAAGTGGGGAATGGACATCGTCGGTCCTCTATCATGGGCGCCTGGTAAGGCTCAATTCATACTATTTATGACTAATTGTTTTTCTAAATGGGTCGAACCTCAAGCGTTCGAGAAAGTCCAGGAAAAAGAAGTCATTGACTTCATTTGGGATGACATAATATGTCGGATCAGGATACCGGTCGAGATTGTGTGTGATAATGGGAAGCAACTCATCGGCAGCAAGGTAAACAAGTTTTCGAAGACCACAAGATTAAAAAGATACTATCGACACCCTACCACCCTAGTGGTAACGGACAAGCAGAATCGACAAACAAGATCATACTCAAAACCTAAAAAAGAGGTTGACCAATGCCAAAGGAAAATGGAAAGAAGTCTTGTGGGAATACCGTACAACTTTGAAGTTTAGTACCATGGCCACCCTGTTTTTATTGGTCTATGGTGACGAAGAATTAATATCGGTCGAAGTGAGAGACCAAGCCTCGGGTTCTTATATGTGACTGAAGAATCAAACGGTGAGTCCATGAGCACAAGCCTGGAACTATTGGATGAAAGGCATGACGCCTCCCTAGTCTGATTGGCCGCCCAGAAATAACGGATAGAAAAATATTACAACCGAAGATCCAACCCCGAACGAGGGGAACGAATTGGGAAGGACCATATCGAGTCCTTGGAATTACCGGTAAAATATCATACAAATTCGAAGCAGGAAACGTGCACAGCTACCGAACAACTGGAAAACGTGATGCACTTAAAGAAATACTACTCCTAAGGTACGATCTCATTTACTTATTTATAATATTATGAATCGGGCTAACACTTGCAGGCAATGACCAAGGGAGAATGTGACAATTAGGTTTGAAATCATGCGTTGCACTCGTTTTCCATTGAATTGGTTTTGTCCCAGATGGGCTTTTCGGCAAGGTTTTCAACAAGGCAATAGTAAATCGTGCTAACTCAAGTTCGAAGATCGGTCTTAAGTAGAAGTCAATGGGCGCATCAATAGTATTTGAGCCCTCTAATGATCGACCTCAAATACTGAGGCCATCACCCTCGGGTTAAGGTTCTTAGCAAGTAAAGAAGGAACTTTGTACTTGAATAGTTTAGGTTCGGTGGTTAGGATTTATTGTAAGAGCCAAAGGTCAAGTAAAGTGTGCCCACGTAGACCACCTTAGCCATAATGCAATCTTTTACACGCTTTCGATCATGTACTATGCACACATAAATGAAAGGAATTTTCCACCTTGCTATTATGCATTTTTGCCTCTTAAAACATCGAGCCTAAGGGCTACCCCTATTCGGGGGACTATTGAGCATAAGGGCTACCCCTACTCGGGGAGTGTCGTCCGAAACAATTTCGGGCAACTCGGCTACCAAATCCCGGAAGTACAAAACTTATTAGGTAGTGCAAAAACACAAAGGCTACAGCCACCCTAAAAACGGCTCGAAGACGTCCGAAGCTCGTAATCAGAACATAAGGCCTTCATAAAAATTCAAAACCTACTAAAAGGTAACATCATCATCTAAAATCACTTAAGCATCTTGGGAAAACTTTCGGTCACACCGAGGTTTTGAAGCCTCAAGCAAATAAAGTTGCATCGAAGTCAGGCTATGTCTGGACCTCTGAATACGAATGACCTATTACTACATATGATTCTATGCTAAGGCATTAGAAATATTTAAAAGAATAGAAATTATGAAAAGATGCTAAAAAAGTAGAGACTCAAAATTGCCAAAGTGGTAACTTTTATATATTCTAGAATATATTTACAAAGGCCCAACAAAATTGGTCTAAAAATGAACAAAAAACATACAAGAGACAAAAACTAAAAAAGTTTTAAGGCATTCATGCTTGATCTTCACCAGGGCCCGACCCATCGCCAGAACCGTCGAAGCATTCGGATCCCTCAGAACCCTCGGAGCTTCGGATCCCTCAAAACGCTCGGAGCCCTTGGTACCTTTAGGATCAGAAAGTTTCCTTGCCTCATCCTCAAGCTTTATTGCTTCCTTAATCTCGGCCGACAGGTCGTAGCCTCGGGCGTGAATCTCTTTGAGGGTCTCCCTTCGAGATAGACGCCTCATATATTTGGCATTGGTCTTCAGGCGGGTATCTGCTGCTTCGACATCGGCCTTGTATTGGGCCACCATCTCTTCGGCATCGGCATCGGCATCGGCATCGGCATCGGCAGAGGTTGTCTCCAACTTGGACATCATTTCCTTATACTCTTTACCGAGGGCGTCCCGCTCTGCGACAGCCAAGCTAAGTTGTGCTCGGAGTTCATCATTCAGTTGGGACCGCTTGTCAGCCTTCTCCTTCGCCACCCGAAGTTGAACCTTTACCTATGCCAGCTTTTCCTGGGCGGTTTCCTTCTCCGAAGCCAGCATGTCCATTTTTCTCTTCCACCTATCGACCATGATTTGGATCTCGTTCATCTCGGTTCGGAGTTGGTTGATCTGGTCGATCTTCTGTTGGATTTGCGAGGTTTTTTTGTTAGCCACTATGACTAGTTACTCGTTTCTAACTTCAAAGGCCTTCACCTTTTCGAACAGGTCGGCGTGATCTCGCCTTAGGGTTTAAGCTTCCTTCTGAGCCCTATCCAGCATGGCCTAAAAGTCCTTGAGGGCCCTGTCTTGTTGCTCGTAGAGGAGCTTGTACGTATCCTTCTTTCGAGCCATCTCCTTGATCTTTAGCTGAATTACCTCGCAATGGTACCGGAGGAAGCTCTCGTGGTAAAGTACCTCGGCCTGCAAAATAGCAAATGTCGTGAGAAATATCAAAACCTAAGTAAAATTCAAAAGGACGTAATGATTCCCTACCTAGTTCAGCACCTGTTTTTCCTCGTAGAAAAGACACGGCATGTCCACCTCGTTCATTATTGTATGGTCCTCTTCGGTCACCAGACATCGGAGGTAAATGGTTACGCCCACGGGAGCAGATAGAACCTGGGCATCCTCAGGGACAGTAAGCATAACCTCTCTCTTCCGGACTTCCAGGTGGCCTAGCCCTGAAAAATCTTCCAAAGTAGAAAAATCCACCACATCGAATAAGGAATTAAGGTGGTCATTCGCACCATGGACTCTTTCACTTGACTTCTCTTTTCCTGCTTAGGCCTCCTCGAGCACGGACTTAGTGTAAGAGGGTGCCCCCATGATTTCTATCACACTAGTCGCTTCTTTCGGTGCAGAACCGGCTTCTCGGGGGGTCTCGGACCCCGTCTCCATCTCACCCTATTGAGCTAGAGGGAGGTAGGTCTCACGGCCGCCCCTTCGGCTTTGGCCTGCTCCCCGGTAAGGGTCGATCCGTGGGCAACAAAAATATCGTCTTCTTCAGACTCATCCCTAAGCAAGAGTAGTGAGTCAGAATCCGGCACCCGGGAGCTGGTGTATTTTTGGGCTTACGATCCACCTTCTTCTTTGGCTTCGCCTCGGAGCTCAGGGAGCCCGAAGACTTGACTTTCCTCTTCTTATTTTCCCCCGTGACAGCCCCGGCCTGTCCCGTAGTAGAGGGATCAACGGACAAGAACACGTCCTCATCCCCTTCCAATGATCTAAGTTTGGTGGTCTTAGGGAAACCTGTGAAAGAAAGAAAAAAGATCAACATTATGTAAATTAAGAGCACGGCAATGGCTATTCAAGGGAGAACCTAACCAGGTGAACGGGCCTCCCACGCGATGACACTCGAAGTATGATATCTGCTTGCAGATGCCCTTGACCCACTCCTTGAGCTGGGAGCCACATTTGGAACTCGAGCAACAGTTGCACAACCACAATTACGAATGATGAGAAAGTAAATGAAGAAAAATTGACACTTAAGGAAAGGGTGCAGTTATGAGATACATTCCACATCTCGAGGAATGGCATAAACTCGGGAGGGATCAGACCTTCGGTCTTCACCCAAACGAAGTGTCCCTACCAACCTCGGTCTCGATCCTCGTCAATGCTCGAAAAGGGGGCGTTGCTGGCCCGGCAAGTAAGCTTGATAAGTCCATCCCTCCCCCCCCCCCCCCCCCCCCCCCCCCCCTCCCGTAAAATTTGGGGACAGTATAAACGGAGCAGATGGTCGAGGATGAACCGAGGAGACTCAGTTTTACTCACAAATAACGAAGGAATTATCACGATCCTCTAGAGAGACGGGTGGATTTGCCTCAGGCACACCTTGTATCTCTTGAAAATTTTCAAAACGACTGGGTCTATCGGGCCAAATGTGATGGGATAAGTGTAAACACTTAAATACCCCTCCACATGGGTAGTGATATCGTCTTCACGCTCGGGGACTACCATGTCCTTAACTCCCCCTTTACGGTCCTCTCATATAGTGGGGAAGGTATCTTCGGTGACAGAGCATATAGATATCTCGAAGCCTATTCACCTCGGTCTTGTTTGGATGAGACATTCTCGACCTTGAAGTCGTCTGCAATTTAATAACGCCCGGGATTAAAGCTTTTCAAGGGGGACTCGGCGGCCTGTTCGGTGGCAGCCACTTCGAGAGCAGCCGTCTTGAGGACAACCATTTCGAGAGCGGCAGCTTCGAGGGAAGAACAATCACTAAGCTCAGATCCGAGCTCGGACCTAACATCACAACTAATTTGGTTATTTATTCTATCTTTAATTCACTTATTTAGCGTTATTGATCACTTGTATTAAATTAATCCACATATCCTTGTATATAAATTCAATTGTTATCCATTTTTAAAGGTAAACAAACTGCAACAGTAAAATGCATGAATCGTAAAACTATTTCACGGTTATATTATCTTTTGCTAATTTAGATCTGATGCTTTTTCTTGTTTACAACATTCTAATCCGACAAGTTATCAATTATATTCTTGCAAATGGCTGGCAAATTCTCTTCCTGCCAAACCACCCCCCAACCTCCCCCCCTACTAAAAATGAAGCAAGCTATGTGTCGTCTGTATTGCAGCTGATATCGTGGTTCTGTACGCACAAGTCACAAATACGAAGTTCAGTATAAGTCGGAATTTTAAAAAAATATGAATGAAATACATACGATGAACGACCTATCTTAATACTCCAATAAAGTCCACATGATAATTACTTATTGCACCAAATTATATTATTTTAAATTTCACCAAGTAAGCATGTATAACATTCTCAAATTAATATAATGTGCAACAACCAATTATAAGCAGTTAATTAGCGGACGGTCAGAGTCGATCCATATTATCGTTTATCACAAGGTAATCAACCTAACATAAACAAGTTTCACTATGTATATACTTTAATGTCAGGGACAACTTTACCCTTAAATAGAATAATTTTCAGCACAAATTTGAATTTATTAATTGGATTTAATATATATGGGTATCGAACATTGAATGAGAAATTAAAATTTACACTTTAACAAGAAAGAACATTTCAAGAAAGGACATTTCATTGATGAGATCTCAATCACATTCGTTAACAAGTACGAAAGCAAAAATTGATTCTCTCGCTATTAGTTAGTGGAACAGCGTATCTTTGCAATGAGACTAGCTCGACGACTGAAGACTAAGGATCGCAAGTTTTCACACTTAGAAATCAATAAACATATTTTCAACAATCAAAATTTTTACACTTAACAAAGGGTAATAGAAGAGAGAAAAGCCAAAGGTGCCGCAAAATGAAAATGGAGTTCCCACTGTGTTCGGCTGATGATTCATTGTATAATGGCAGAAACATGTGTTTCAAAGTTGGACGGGAACACAATGAGCAAACTCATTTACTCATGTGCCTTTATTTTATGCACTGCTAGTGTAATATTATTTATATAATTATGTCATTTATTATGTAACTAAAGGTTAATATCTTAATCAGTGACGGATCCAGAATTTTATACAGGCGGGTTCAGTCAAAAAAATATACTAATTACATAGGTCAAAATCTGCCCTAAAATATTTCGGGCAATATCGCACTAAGGAAAGGGTTAGTCGATTCGACTAGGAAGCAGCAAGGTCGTAGCCAAGATGTCAACAGTGGTCGAGATCGAGCATCATTAGTAGAGCTGTAACGGCTAGTTTTCAAAATAGGATATTAAAGAGAATATTCTAGAGGATATTCTCTGAACTTGTACTATTAGGGTTTGTTGGGGTATGTTTCATATATATATATATATATATATATATATATATATATATATATATATATACTATTGGA